>VOMN01078389.1:0-15162 GCA_014899125.1 Orchestia grillus | reverse complement strand
GTAAATTACTTGTGGTAAATAAATGTTTACAAATGTTTATAAAAGACAGTTTTTACGAAAATTCGTTCGCCTATTTTTGGCCAAGTTATAATGACGGGAAAAATTTGACCCAGTTACATGATCATTCTCGGAAAAGTATTCTTTGGCATATTCGTTATGTAAAGAATACGACCTAAATATTGACAGCAGAGAATATTGATAACAATACAACAACAGAACACTAATAAAATCAAATGGAAATAAACTGCTTTGGCTGAAAATACATCCCCAAGACCTTGCTAAATCGGACGTAAGTACGGCATTTTCGCTAAAATCCAATTAACTCCTGAGCTACGTGAAGCAAAACATATATTTCTGTTGCTCAATAAACAAGGCAGCTCATAATCGATGGCCAACACAGATGGCGCAGTAGATGGATCCTTCTTATCGTAGCCGTTTCGTGCTTTCTTCTGTGCTAACATTTGCACTGTGGAACAAACGCTATGTGTAGAGGGAACTTGTATTCTCAACTAACATTTGCACTGTGGAACACAGGCTGCGTGTAGAGGGAACTTATATTTTCAACTAATATTTCCAATGTGGACTCATGTTTCACACGTTCACAAGGAAAGATTAAAAACTAACTCTACTTCTGCACTTTCTCTGCATCACTGTTACTTCTACATTCCACTTTTGCACTCTGAAATACAGGTTGCGCGCTACGTTCTCAACTAACATTTGAACTACGGAACACAAGGAACGTATGGAGAGAACCTACACTTTTCGCAGTCAAACACCCGAGTCTCTCCACCCATCTGGTGATGTCAGGCATGCAACGAATAAATCATTCATTAACAGTCCCACGCAAACACTTCTACATTCAAAATTCAACGCGGAAACTGCCATTATTTGAAATACAAAATGTAATTAAAGGGAAAATAAATTTACGACTGTTACTTAGTGTGTGAAAATATGCCCGAAGTATCTGCATCTTCATATTTTAGAAGTGCAGTTTGCCAGTATGCTCATAAATTACCTGCGAGTACGAGCTGAGCTCAAAACTGAGCTGTAAATGTACAAAGAATGCATCATTCATCATCATAAAACGGTAACGAGCAAATAGATTTTATCATCGTGTAATAACAGCGAACTCTGCATTTTGTCATTGATTACACAACAGCGAACTCTGCGTTTTGTCATTGATTACACGACAGCGAACTCTGCGTTTTGTCATTGATTACACAACAGCGAACTCTGCATTTTGTCATTGATTACACAACAGCGAACTCTACATTTTGTCATTGATTACACGACAGCGAACTCTGCATTTTGTCATTGATTACACAACAGCGAACTCTGCATTTTGTCATTGATTACACAACAGCGAACTCTACATTTTGTCATTGATTACACGACAGCGAACTCTGCATTTTGTCATTGATTACACAACAGCGAACTCTGCATTTTGTCATTGATTACACAACAGCGAACTCTACATTTTGTCATTGATTACACAACAGCGAACTTTGCATTTTGTCATCATGTAATAACAGTGAACTCTGCATTTTGTCATTGTTTAATAACAGCGAACTCTGCATTTTGTCATTGTTTAATAACAGCGAACTCTGCATTTTGTCATTGTTTAATAACAGTGAACTCTGCATTTTGTCATTGTTTAATAACAGCGAACTCTCTGGGAAGATCATAGTTCATTGTTACACGAGTTGTGATTGAACCAATAAATTATGGTACGTTCGTAAACCAAAGGAACAATCAATGCTACATAACTAATTGCATTGACGTCGTTTAGAAAATAAAGAATAATATTAGACTGAAAATGTGCAAAATTTACGAGATTTTGAGTCAATCAAGAAGCATAGCCAATTACATTGAGCACAAATTGAGTCCGGCAGCCGAGTTTGAGGGCCGCTTCACACCTCCCTCACAAACACGAGCACCTCTTGACCTACAGAAGAGGCCAAAGAAATGCAGTTGAGACTTGACATCTTAATTATTTAGTAGCATATCAGGGACTCAAGGCACAAATTTTAAGACGAACCATACCCACTGCAAAAAAAGACTAGCGGACGCCTGAGCGAACGCGCTATTGCTGATGGTAGAAATGTGCCAATTATCAAAAAAGGATTATCTCAGAAGATTTTGATACACACTGCATGAAATGATTACTAATAACACCACACTTTAGATGATTGCCAAAAAGTGAGAATTAAATTTTTAAACACTGGTAAAGAAGTAGGAGAGCACAGCACAAAGCATAAATGCTACACAGAGATAGCAATAATCTCCGGGATCGCATTGTATCAGTACTTCATGCCTTTCTGTGGTAAGAAATTGCACCGCTAGACTTCTAAACTTTTATTCACTCGAAATTTGCCTGACAATAATACAACTCCCGCGCAGGGCCGAAGCAGTTGTGTGGGGCGCTCAGGCACCCAGTTAGTGTTCTGTCTGTCAATCGCGGTTTCAGCATTTAGCGCTCGCTGAATTATTATATTGGGAGTTCGCATTGGAAACGGTTGTTCTCCATTTGAACAGTGTTAATTATTAATTATTATAGAGCTCCGGCATATAACAGCTGCTGCAGCAGACGGCGCAGTGCACCTATTGCGTGTACAGCACAACAGTAAATTTGCTGGTAGTTCTGATGCCTCATCTTTTTCAAATCAGAGATTTCGACGACTTCTGCGGGACTGGCGATGCAAGTAATCCACGAGTGGCTCCAAATGCAGCGTTTCCATGATAATAACCTTCTTCCTTTATCACCACTGGACAGAGGGCGACATTGTCGGTTTTATTCCTGTGACTGCAAGACGATCGTAATTTTGCCATATTTCAGTACTTCCAAACCATCAACTGTGAGGAATTCCTCATTAACTTCCTATGAAGATGACATTGATACAGTTCTGAGGAAACGTCACGACCCTTGAACCAACGACGTGTTTGGGATTACGATAAATGACGACTATGACCCGACAATATACTTCAGGTTGTGTTAAATTACAACTGTGATCATTAATTTAACTGCGACTCAGAGATATATATATATATATACATACATATTATTAGAAGATCCAGTCTGGGTGTTATAAATTTGGAGTATCTTGTATTGCTTCAACTTCCCGCTTGTTTCGAGGGTCAAGTCCTAACAATTGCAGCTCTGCTATACCGGAGAGTCGAAAGGACTTTCACTGAGCGGGCTGTACCCCCAAAGGACGGCCTCGAGTTCTCATCCCTCTCCTCCCCTCACTCTCGTCCAAATCAATCTCCCCATCCTGTCCTTAGGATTTTCCTACGTTGCCTGTAGACGCGCCATCAAGCGGTTACCCTCTACTCTCATCCGCTAACTCCTTTAGCCCCAACTCCCTTCTCCGCTGTTAGCATAACCACTCGCACCAATCATGACCCCCTAACCCGGTTTGGTCACGCTCCTATCCTAAAGACACGCCCAACACTCACGTGAAAATTCTTTCACAATTTTTCGGACACTGTTGTTCCCCATGACAACAAACAGCTGCATCATGGAACTAAACCGAATCTCTCTCGAGCTCGTGAACTCTCTAGATCCCAGTAAATGTGTCACCCACATTTCCCCTACGAAGCGTCATGTATTATGTCTGTTCTTGTGAAGTTTGGCTTAGACTTCTTCACTGTCCAAGCTTTGCCAGTGAAAATTGTGAATATTATAGCCTACATTACTCTAAGAATTTTCCCAAGGATGTGAAGAAACGATCTTCCTCCGATACGTCTATATAAAAAGAATTTTTTTATTACAATATTGCATTTTGTCACAGTATAATAATCAGGAGTGCTGCATTTTGTCACCCTGTTATAATATCGTCGAACTCTGCACTTCATCACCTCGTTAGAACATCGAGCTCCACATTTTGTCCTGTGTAATAATCACGAGTACTACATTTTGTCACCGTATAACAATAATGAGCTCTCCATTTTGTCACCGTATAATAATAACGAGCTCTACATTTTGTCACCGTGTAACAATAACGATCTCTTCATTTAGTCACCGTGTTATAATAACGAGCTCTTCATTTTGTCACTGTGTAACAATAACGAGCTCTTCATTTTGTCACCGTGCAAAAATAACGAGCTCTTCGTTTTGTCACCGTGCAACAATAACGAGCTCTTCATTTTGTCACCATGCAACACTAATGAATCCTGCATTTTGTCATCATGCAACAATAACGATCTTTGCATTTAGCCACAATGTTAACAATAACGAGCTCTTCATTTTGTCACCATGCAACAATAATGAGCTCTGCATTTTATTCCCATCCAACAATAACGAGCTTTGCATTAAGCCACAATGTTAACAATAGCGCGCTCTGCATATAGTCACCATGTAATATTAAAGAATAATGTATTTCCACCGCCAGAAAGCGCTTTCACGGCGGCTGTGACGTCACGCAGTTGTTTTACTTCACTTTACTCGTTGGCCATTTTGAGGCTCAGCAAATTTATTTGGCGTGTGCAGAGCTGTGCGCAACGGGACTGTGAAGTTTTATCAGGTGCCATATTTAAACTTAAGTTGAAGTATCTATGCTTTTTCAGAGTTGCTTCCTCATTAGTTTCAGTGCTACATCGCACATACACCTAATGTGTAGTTGCATTACTGCACTCTTTCTTCTTATTGCACGTAGTCCCCTGCAGATTAAAGATTAGATTATTAACTAGTTTCATGCTCTGTATCTACGTGAAGTGAGATGCAAAGAGAGCAAATAGGAGGGACTATTTAGTATGAAATTTAGAAAATGTGGAATCTATGCACAGGTGATTTCTCACACAAGATTCTCTATGCATAGAAACAGTACGTTAAAAAGGAAGAAAAAATGGTAAAGAATGATCATCGAAGAAGGCTTAAAAGTGTGAAGAAGCAAAGTGGGCACCAGAAAAACAAGTCCCGAAGGCCTAGTTAAAGCTCAAATAACTTAATAGTCTTCCCCTGTGGTCGCCAGTCCCTATAGCATAGAATAGACAAACCTAAGTAGAATAGACAAACATTTTGCCTATGAACTATCCCGTGCATCCTGAAGGACATGAACCATTTCCCTACTTCGCTCTGGGAAGGGGTGCCCTCTTCTACTTGACCCTATTTAATTGGCATAACAATGCTCCGGGAGCGGAGCGCAATCTTTCCCATTCATTTTACAGGTGCATCAGACGCACCTTCTCCAACTGCAACATCCAAGACGGAAGAACGGGAGAGCTTCTTTCGATGCGTACAACAGGAGAGTAAAATGTCGGAATTACTCACAGCACTAACAACAATTTTGCCGCCAAAATCTCATCAGACATTCTGACACTGCTTTGAATGGCACGGATTTCTTCAGTGATATGCGTTACGTTAACTTTGAAAAAAAAAACGATCCCAATTTAGCTAAAAAGACCAATTTATTACAAACCCTTCCCGGGCAGATTTTCCGCTGAAAACGCCCAATTTTGAGACGCCTTCACTCGCTCGAGACGACCGAGTGTATTCAGGAATGGCCGATTTTTGCCGAGAGAGGTCCAGCAAACACGAGTTAAGTCGTATCAAGGTTTTGGTTTTGTTGCCTTGTTTCGAATAATTGACGAGTTCACTCACACAAAGCTGGAAAGTTTGAGTTGGGTAAAAACGAGTCAACTCGCCGTTCTCGGGAAAGGCTTAAATTTGTACAGTATATATGGATTTTGAAATCCTCTTTCAAAAGGTGCTGCTAATTTTAGTTAGATAGCACGCTCAGCCCAACCTTATTGGATCTATTCATAAGGCTGTGGCTAGTTTTTTAAACAATTCTTAACGAGCCCTAAGGTCAGAATAATTTCCCTGGTAAATGTGTTAATTAACGACGAGTTATTCTCTGGAAGTTTTTCCACGCTTCATTAAGCGCTGATTCGAGAGGGGTTGATGCAGTGCAGAAGGCACAGCGCAGGCATTGAGGCCATTAAGGGCGTAATGACCTCAGCCTGCAGCACCTCCAGCTCTAGAGGTCATTAGGGCAGGGTGATCAATGTGGGACCAAGCAGCTGGGAGTAAGGACCGGGCCCAAGCTGTAGCTAGGACTACCTCCCACCTAACTGGGAGCTAAGACAGCCCGCTCTCTAGCTGAGAGCTAAGACGATCCGGTCCCTAGCTGAGAGCTAGGACGATCCGGTCCCCAACTGAGAGCTAGGACGATCCGGTTCCCAACTGAGAGCTAGGACGATCCGGTCCCCGAGTGCTAGGATCATCTGAATACTAGACAGAGAAAAAGAGAGACGGAGAAGAAGACAGAGAAGGAGACAGAGAGACAACCATACAGCCCTAGGGAGAGACGGAGCTCCCGTAGAGCTCTTTCGAGTTCAGTCCCTCCAGAACTGATGACTTCACGGGCCAGATCTGAAGGCGCTCGACAGATCCATTCCAAAACTTCGTGAGTTCACAATATATGCATAAACTTTTTAGTCTGACATTTTTTTGGCAGACTTTTCTTCGACAGAATATCCGACGATGAATATTCAACAGATTGGATGAAGCTGCAGATCAAGCACTATCGCAATGACCTGTTTACTATTATTTCATACCCCAATTTGTTCAGAGCATAGAATGCGTCATGACAACAATGAATGATTCGTAAGCCTGAAGTAGGAAATAAAGTTGCAAAGAAATCGTATCATTTGTTTGACTCTACCTACAGCTTACGACACTGAAAGAATTCAAACGATGCACATGAGGCGAAAGAAGTGCCCCAGAGCTCAAGACTTTAATTTCTTTAGAAATAATTTGCAATAACTGCTTTGGCATGAAAATAAACGAAACTCTGTACAAATGGACTTCCCTCATCACAAAACGTTAATATGATCTTGATACTTGAGAAAGAATATAAACCAAAAACATATAAGGCAGTCTGGCATGCAGAGCAAAACATCACCCTGCTTGAACTCTTCTTTCTGCACGCAGTTATTCACTCATCCCACATCTTGTACTTCAATCTAAAAAGTCAACCATAGAAGAGGGAGACATTGTCAGTTAGATGACAGGATTTCTTGCTTTTCCAAGTGTTTCAATTAGTGGTCCACTCGTTCGCGTATTATCTCCTAGAAAATATTTTCCATTCGGCATACACGAGTTCCGTACCGCTGCCGTCCTTCATAGGGGGGCAGGAGAGGGGCGACCTGCAACGCCTGTCTAGGGTCCGCACTAACGCCTGCGTGATCTGGAGCACGGTCTAAAATCTCCTACTTGATTAGCGACTTCAGCGGTCAAACGTGGAGGAGCATTACCGTGAAATAACTCATATTCCATCAAGTTCAGGTTTTGGTGTCTACCACAAATTCCATCGATTTCAGGTTTTGGTGTCTACCACAAATTTCATCGATTACAGATTTTATGTTAACCACGAATAACTGAGAGGTAAATTAAGACCCTGCAGAGTATTTCAGCTCCTGACACCGCTCACCAGGCAAGTGGGATGCCTGAACTCCGTCCCTCCTCGTTCCAAGCTGCCAACAGAGAGCGATGTTGACGCCCCACAGCACCTGGACTAATTGAGAGATTCAGTCGAGCTCCGGTCACCTCAACACCACACAGCGCGCCTTAAGCACTTGTAAGTGGAGCCCGTTGAGACAAACCAGAAGAGGCGTGAGGAGAATTGTTACCGCTGTTTCTAATTAATTTATTTACAGCTTTTTTTAACCACTTAACTGCTGCCTCTTCCTCAAGAACAAATTTTGCAAAGCCTCAGTATAGTTCAGTTCAAGTATCATACCAAAGTGGAAACATTTAGTGGCAAAAGGCTGCATTGAAAAGATTAAACGAGACCAAAAACTGCAGTGAGAAGAAGAAACATACAAAAATTAAGATACTCGGGCTGGAGATCAGTCGCACTCCGGGGCAACCTTCTTTTTCCATGCAAAAGGGAAGTGGAGATATTTGAAAATAGTGATGTCAAATCCAAATCATATTCCGATAAGAGTCCCTGATGCGTCCAGTGTGAGAAGCTATTAATAACATTAAAGCGTATAGACATGCTCCTATAATAAGCCCTCGTGTGTCTTGTGTGAGAAATTAGAAATAATTAATATTAAGGCGCACATGAAGTATAGTTTCTATGTCAAGATAAGCAGATGACCGAGAATAAAAGAAATCAGAGTAGCTCTTTGACCGAATCCAAGAATGTTCAATACGCCTCAGGGAACGCCAATTAGGTATCTCCAAAATCCTCTGAGCAATAACCCCTTCGGCGGTACTCCAAGGAAAGAAAGAGTCAGCTACAGAACTGGTGATGGAATTACAAAGTACTGTAGTGCCGAGGAGGTGAGTAAGTTAAACACAAATATCAGAAACTCTCGGAAGATTATTTAACAACGTATTCAATAAAATATATAAGTAATGAGGACCAGTCTTTGTTGAAAAATGAAAAATTTGACCAAATTAATAGCAGTTGAGTGTATGTGCCTAAACTGAAGAATGAATGATAGCACGGCAGGCGTGGCAAAACATAGCCTCAATGTCCAAGGAGTTTGCCCACTTTCACATGATGGCCAAAATTATGCGGAATGGCTCTAACCCTGTCATGCTCGGCCATTACGAGCGCCATAAATTTCTTCATATTAAAATGCAGGGTTTCCCTGCGACCACCCAAATTGTGCAGCCTAGATCGAGATTGAAACTTTAATTTGAATCAATTTTAATGGACTATAAAAATTCTGTAAAGAACTCTTGTTTCGAAAAGATGTCGCTCTGAATTTTGGTGCGATCCATCTCATCAATATTGCAAATAAAATTGGACTACAGGAAGGAAGGAAAATTCGGCCAATTTGAGTGCCCAATCTTTTTGCAGGTGATAGGAAATTGAGCAGCAGCTCGCACTGCGTTGACGCTCGAGTAATTCGATTGGTTACGCCCGAAGCCGGCCTCACTGGTAATTAAATATTGGGTCTTTTATCATTTAGCACATGGAAAATAGCGCGCTCGTGTACGTGCACAAGTAACTCAACTCTAATCCAATTAATTTACGTTCAAAGTCATCACTCCAGCCATTGATCCTATTGGTTATTGAACTGGATTTTTACCTCGGTCCCTCAAATGAGAAACTAAAACAGCATGTTACATGTACCGGTACTTACATTTGTCAAAGTTGAAATAACTTTTCTTCACTTTGAAGAAGCCACGCTTTTGTTATAAATAAAATTCTGTTTTAGGCGAACTAGGTGAACCAGCAACAAATGGAGTCTGATCACCGAAAATTAGATCCAGTTCAGCAAGGAATTTTTGGCATCAGGCCGTACTGCTCTGCCGTAGCACTTTACGCCCCAGCACAGCAACCTCATCAAGTCAACGACTTTGGAGCAAATCAATCTTGGAACTGCATCAATTAAAGATTTTTAAACATTAAATCAATCACACTCTAGACTCGTGGTACACAGATCGTTAACATTGAAGTATCAAAACTCCGGGCGTCATTTCCATAGATTGGAGAACGCTGAAGCAAAAACATTCGGAAGTATCGAGGGCTTGTATCTTAACGACACTGCTTTTCTCGTTCCTGATAGCGACAGCGCAGCATTCATAGGGACCGTCTCGAAAATTTTTGAGTTCAGTTCCGTGATATTATTTTGCGAGATGTATTCATGAAAACCAGGTAGCAGAATCGAGCAAGTTCTGGGTGACTGCGCAATGCACGGGCACGAAGAATGAGCGAACTGAGAGCCTGTATACACGTGAGTTACGTGTGCTGCTCTTCAAGCTATGACCCTCATTAGAAGCTGAACAAATGCTTGTTTTTCTTTGTTATTTCGAAAGTATGGAATTAACAATCCAGGGCGAAAGTTCATTTACAGCAGTGATAGTACTTAGTCCCTGTTTCCAAAATAGATGAATATTCGAACTAATTTTAAACTCAATCTAAAAATATTTAGTTCAAAAATCTTGGATAAAACTTTTAATTCTTGAGAATTGTTTCTCTAACTCAATTTTCGTGTGCATTGTAAGTTTTTGAACTTTCACCACACTGAAACCCGGAATACAATCCGCACCTAAAAACAAAACTCTAAACTAATTTGCCTTTAAACTAACCTATCTCATGCATTTTAAGCTAGCCCGTCCCAAGAAAACAAACATACACGCATTAAAAACTAATGGCTCCACACAAAGCGGCATGCGTTGTAGCACTTGAGACGCGAAGCAGATCCCTAGCGCAGAACTCGGCTCGAGGCGACATAACAAGGAGGGTCGTGTGGGGCAAACAAGGAGCGTCCTTCCTTTGTCTCATTAATCCATTAATCAATGAAGGGCGGTGATGGCGTATGCATCACAGCTCCTCTTGTGTTAATTGTCGTCCCATATAAGTGAAGAGAACTCGAGTGGTAAAATCAATACAGGGCTAATGACCGTCACAAACCCATGTCGATACAACAAAAACGTGAGCTGTGATGTTACCAGTTGCTCTATTGAAAAAATACTCGGAAAAGAAACTTTGTCTGGATCTTTTTAGGATGACTTCTAGAGCGATTCAAAGTGTGGCAGCCCGCTAAGTAATCCAAGCGAGCAAAAAACCTAAGACTTTACAAAGAACCTACCGGCAGGACAACACTCGTTACTAGAATAAAATTCTTGACGACAGGCACCGGCGCGTCGGAACCTAGCGGACCGTCTCATGGAAAGATTCTGCCCACTTAAACTAACTTTAGCTCATGTATCCTTCACTAACTAACAATTCTCTTAACTGTCGCTCACTAGCAAGGCGTTACTCTAACGCGTCTCTGGAGCCTATCGCCGAGTTGAGGTCAAGAAGGGAGACTCGGACGATTTTAGGAGCGTACCCGACATCCCGGGCCGTTTGTCTGCCAGGTGTCGAGAGCAAATAAAGGCTCTCAATACTGAGCAACTGTCTTGAAAGGAATTTTGGCCGACTTTTGGTCGTCTTGTAAACAAACAACTGCAACCAATAAAGAACTAATCACAATGAAGTCCAGCCATTGATCCATAGTTCCCTCCTCAAGAGAAGTATTGTTGGAAGTTCCGTAGCTTCGCTCAACGAGTCGCGCCAAACAGTTGAATTTACTGAACTGAGCCCAGTGAATTTACTCTAACCACGCACCACTTGTGCGGTCCTTGTCCAAAGTTCCTTTTGAATACTTGAGGTAACTAGAAGAAATTAGGTAGAGGTTGAAATTGGTTAATGCGAGGGTGCCCGAAGTTGTACCAAACGTATAACCAATAGAGGATGTCTGCTGCTGAAAATCCAAGCGTAGAGTGGTTCGTTGGCAAATTTCTTCTGGTGTGTGGGACAGGTTCATCATGATGTAGCATGCCGGGCTGAGAAAGTTTAAGAGGCAACGAGATAAGCTTTGTCTTTTTTTTTTTATTAACAAATCTCTCAGTTTAGAGCTCACTCGAGAGCGGCAGCATTAAGACACCCGGTTATGAGAATGGGCTTCCTGCGCGCAAAAATGGTTTCCCTGTCTTCAGAAATGACCTCTTGTTTCCTGAATTAATTCACTTGTATTCCACAAAAAAATGTTTCCAGAAATGAAAGTTTTCGCGAAAAATGTTTCAAATATAAAGTTCCCATTTCTACTGACCATTTAGAAATCAACGTTTTACTTCTAGGAACAAACCTCCCGTTCCCAGAACAAACCTCCAATTTCCTGAACCCTCCAGTTTCTGGAACAAACCTCCGATTTCCAGAAACATTTCATTCGTTTTGTGAAATGGATCCCCGTTCCCAGAAATAAACCTTGTCTGTAGCAACAACTCTCCCATTTCCAGAAACAAACTTTCAGATTGCCTTCATGGCCCGCCTTCGAGAAATAAACCTTCAAGGGAACTATTCTCTTTCGAGCACTATGCCTATAACCTAATGTGTACCATGGGTTTCCATACATAAAACCATCTTCGTTGGAATGCGTTGGAAATTTTTGAACGAAATTACAAAGTTATTTAGTTCAAATTTTCAAATTAAGTTTTTAAATTCCCTCTTTTCAAACATTAAACAGCTAATACCTGAAATACAATTTTTTTCGCAAGTTTTCATGGACGCAAATATGTTCAGTTTGCCACTTTCTGGCAGGTGTGTAATTTTGCTTTTTTTGCTTAACACCCTGCATGAAACTGAACAAAAGAAAATACGCTCATTCGTTTCATCAGGTTGTAATATTACACGTCCTTGAGTTCTAATAATGTTTTCATGTTGCAGGAAAAAATACAGTTATCTTCAAATGAAGTGTAGTTTGGAGAACCGAACAACCGAAACAAAATGCTGTTTAAAAAAATGGAGTGAAGCCATACGAATAGATGTAACTCTAAAAGAAGATACCAGTATTTTTACCCTGGTGCATGATCTTTCATTGCAAAGATGGACAAGCGACCTCCTGTTATGTACGTTGATAAATGGACCTTGGACAGGTCTCAACTCAAAAACGTATTGGCAGATCACTTTGTACACTGTGCCGGGTGCAACCGGTGTTCTCGACTAGGAAGGCATGCCAGACCGCAAGCGAGCGTTGACTGCTAGCTGAATCGGAAATGCATCTCGCGATACACAAGAATTATAACCCTTTCCACGATAGTCCCAGGGCTCCGGCATGCAGCGAGCTACAAGGATCATCTTGTCACGCTTCAGGGCCGCACCACGGCACACCTCGAACCTATACTACCTTAACTGATCTCTGAAGCGATGATAGGCAAGAAAGAGAACAGTACCCGAGCTCAAACGATGGCGTCTTGGACTCGACCTGTATCCACACTGCCACTCTTATCACCTACTTCTCGCCACCTTCTAGGTACTGCAAAGCACCTAAGCTCCCAGAAGGTATGTAATTTGAAGGAAATTCAATTGCTTGTATTAAAAGTTCGTTTCTTGGATTTACTTTAGAAAAATTATGCACAAAAGTTTTTCCTTGTTTTCAGATGAAGGGACTGAGCAATGACAATTTTATTGTTGGCTAAGCTTTCGGTTGAATAAGCTCCAGCCGTCGTTTTGGGCGATGCATTACGATCAAGATCTGCACTAGATAGTTATCGGTATCTACACTACGAAATAAAAGAAACTATACAAACACATTAAAATATACCCTAGCCTTTTGTCAAAAATTAGGTAAAGAGTGGCCCACAAATAAGGTACCCTTTCATGAAATTGGGTCCTTAACATTTGTTAACGTAGCAGTCTATCGATATCAGTGGAGGTACCTTAATTACTTTTGGGCTACCCTGAATAAGCGATCACAGTTGATGAGTAAGCAACTAATCCGGTTCCATCCATATATCGATCAATTCTACCATTTGATTCCCCAATGCTGTAAAAAGTTTTTATCATTTTCCTGGAATGTTAAATTTTAACACTTTACAAAATGCCTACGATATCGATATCAAATGAATGCCAAAAACGTACTGAATGCTGGTATACGTATACCAGAGGCAATTCTTGCTTCCTCATTATACTGCCCAGATGCAGAGCTGGGCAGCGCTACTTTGAAATGTAGCGGCCGCTACTGCTACCGCTACATGCTCTAAATGTAGCGGGCGCTACCGCTACCGCTACACCCACTAGATTGTAGCGCCGCTACCGCTACCGCTACATGTAGCGCGCTACTGCCCACCTCTGGCTATGTATCATGCTGGTTTTTAAATAATATTTAATACTATTAAGTAAAATCTAAAGGCTTTATCTAAAAATGTAGCGGTAGCGCTGTAGCGGCAAAACCTCGTATCACTACTTAAATATGTAGCGGGCGCTACCGCTACCGCTACACCCACTAGATTGTGGCGCCGCTACCGCTACATGTAGCGCGCTACTGCCCACCTCTGCGGCCAGATGTTCGTTCATACGCTACTTTATAATTCACCCAGTTTCATCCATGCAACGAGAGGTACAATCTGTAAGCTGCAACTTATAAATAACCTCATATTTTCTTCATTTGGCGGTTTGTCATTTAATTTACTCACATTAGATTTCTGAGTATTAGCTCATTTGGGTGTCAATTTGATGTTCAATGTTTTTTTTTATTCTATTCAGGAATTTCAAGCCACACAAAACTTACTTTATGACACTTGAAAAACTCATAAATTATCCGATAAGGCGGCCCTCCGTGCCCGCAAATAACTGGAAGCACTGCAGGGAAAGAGACTTGCTTGATGCGCCAAGAATAGTTCCGAAATATTGTCTCTGTAGATTCTTAAGAGTTATGGAGTAGTAGTGGTTCTCAGGCCGCCATGGTCAAGTCGATTTTGCGATTTTCCAGGCCTTTGCCAAGTCACGATGCTTTGCCTCACAAATATTGGTATGAATTTCAATATTTTCTCTCACCATTTTCGTTATGTTAATCTAAATAACGCATTCTTCTTCAGTCATAAAATCACAATTTTCTTCCCCTTTCTGAAGTTTTTAGTTGTGATTTAGAGAAAACTTGTTAAAAAGACGCAGAATAGTTAGTGTATATTGACATATGATTATGAATGAGTACCAAACAAAGAATCAGAGAAATAAATAATTTCGAAATTTTCGCAGACATAAGATTTTCAACAACTCCGCATAATCGGGAATATTTGCGCACCGTTCAGAGCAACAGAAAATTTGGCATCAACATTTGGCATTGACATTTGGCATCAACATTTGGCATCAACATTTGGTATCAACATTTGGTATCAACATTTGGTATCAACATTTGCAATCATGTTGGAGGACCGCGAGAGCACAACTAATTGATAACTTAATAACTTACTCACTAAAAAACTTACTAAGAGTTGACCAAAATAATTATTTATAATTCAAGAAAAACATGTCAATAGAATTTAGAATGTATTTGGCATACATATGACACCGCATTCTTGCTGGTCAAGAAATTAACCACTACAGTCGACAGAGAAATGTTGTAAGTAAACACTATTATGAGAAATATCCCGATCATACAACATATGCTTGAATCAAATGCTACGACGTTGCTGTAACTTAAGAATAAAGGAGATCGTTCTTAATTTCCTATTCAAATGACACGATCAGGTTAACAAGACCATGAACGAATCAAATCAAAGTCTCAAAGAAAAATTATTCCATGGTAAAATTTTCTCAATTCAATAAGACATTAAAAAACCTGGCTCCTACTAAATTCAATCTACCGACCAAAACAACATAAAAGGAACATAATTGAATCAATTACTCAAGATGGTAAAACATATATAGGACAAAT
>VOMN01078383.1:0-27257 GCA_014899125.1 Orchestia grillus | reverse complement strand
TCTTCTCGCTTTAACGCTTTTGGTGTGCGGGCACCCTTAGTGTATATTTTCTCTTATTATAATAATATGAGTAGGAAACAAGTTCTCTTTTGGGCATGTGTGTTTTAAGACCAGGGATAACTCTTTATTCACAATTTTTTAGTTACTTTTTTCAATTTTCATTATTAGGGTCTTCAATGTAGAGTTGAGACGTAAAATAATATTTCCCAAGGGCATGCTGAAATTTATTTTCTCTTCTGTGCATGGTTTCAAGCAAGCAAGACGACCTGAGTTTTAGTATTGTACTAGATAGATAGATAGAAAGATTGTAAAATATTTCTTAGTCTTCAAAGAGACCCACATGAGAGAAATGCTTCTGCCAGCCTATCCGAACACTTGTTTCCACTGTGGGTTCGTTTGCATCTATGCCCTCTGCTCCGCACGGAGTGCCCATTTCGCTGAGATGCTTCTGAGATACCGGCCGGGAAATTTTCTGAGGGCGTCTTTGTTTATTATCGATGGCAGCCTGAGCGGGAGATGGGTTGTTTCTGTTATAGCCGGCAGCCGTGCTGCGCATATTGAGGGAGAGCGCGCGGCTTGTTTTGTGTTGCTGTGTCGTGGTGGTGTTGGTGGTGTGTGTGTATTGGTTTGCTGTGTATGTGTGTGTATGTGGAGAGGCTGTATGGCCTCTCCACATACCTTAATTGGTCTGCACATTGTGTTGGTGTATGCCTTAATTGGTCTGCATTGCTTTTTGCGTTCTGTGGCTGTTAGTCTTGGTTTTATATTAATATATGTATTGTGTGAGTGTGTTGTGGCAGTGCGGGAGCCACCTTTACTAAATCCCCGCTATTATAATAACAACCGTCGTGTATTTATATTGTTATGCATAAATATGTTTATTTTTTGCCTATAACGCTTCCCACGGGCCACCACAGAGAACATTTTTGATAGCGGCGCTGACGTGCGGCGGTGTCGTAGATAGGATACTGAATATTGTGTCGTAAATTAATGTACTAAAGGAAGCTGGATCTCTTATTTAATAGAATACATGACAGTATATTGTTTACCGTAGTTTTTTATGAATTGTTGACTTCAAAGCGTATAAAATGATAAGTCAACTATTCATAAACAAACTATGTCAACCAAAATACCCTGTTCATGAATAGTTGACATCATTTTATACGATTTGAAGTCAACTATTCATTAACAACTATGTTACCCAAAATATTGTCATGCCGTATTATGCTAAATAAGAGATTTAGTTTCCTTTTGATAACATTGATTTACGGCATGTCGTATTCTACGACACGACAGCATTTTGGTTCATATAATTTGTTTATAAATAGTTGACTTCCGGTCGATATGCAGCGTACGTCTGCTGTACAATGTACGTCTACTGTACAATGTCCGTCTGCTGTACAATGTACGTCTACTGTACAATGTCCGTCTGCTGTACAATGTACGTCTGCTGTACAATGTACGTCTGCTGTACAATGTACGTCTACTGTACAATGTACGTCTGCTGTACAATGTACGACAACTATGAAGCGTGCGTCTACTGTGCAGCGTACGTCAAACTTATTTTTCGTGGAAACGTAATGAAATGGAATATGTATACTAATCGCCGTATAATATACGTTCCACAAATAAATTTTCAGAGGAATTTGTCCATTAATAAGAAGATTCTTGACATTTTAATAGCATGTGTTATACTTATTTCCACCGCTTTGGTGTGGCAAGCCTCAGGTCCCGAAGCGGTCGGATTTGGCCGACTTCGCCTGTCTTTGGGAACACTACAGAGAGTGGACTGTACTTCCACAAGTGGTGTTACGACTGTACTTCCACAAGTGGTGTTACGACTGTACTTCCACAAGTGGTGTTACGACTGTACTNGGTTACGACTGTTCTCGCAGTTGTGGTTACGACTGTTCTCGCAGTTGTGGTTACGACTGTTCTCGCAGTTGTGGTTACGACTGTCCTCGCAGTTGGGGTTACGACTGTTCTCGCAGTTGTGGTCACGACTGTTCTCGCAGCTGCGGTTACGACTGTTCTCACAGTTGCGGTTACGACTGTTCTCGCATTTGTGGTTACGACTGTTCTTGCAGTTGTGGTCACGACTGTTCTCACAGCTGTGGTTATAACTATTATAATGTCTTTTGTCGCAACTGTTGTCATGTCTTCTGTCACAACTGTTGTCATGTCTACTGTCACAACTGTTGTCATGTCTACTGTCACAACTGTTGTCATGTCTACTGTCACAACTGTTGTCATGTCTACTGTTACAGCTGTTATCGCGTCTTCTGATGCAACTGTTCTCATAGCTGCCGTTACAACTGTTCTCACGTCTGCCGTTACAACTGTTCTCACGTCTGCCGTTACAACTGTTCTCATGTCTGCCGTTACAACTGTTCTCACGTCTGCCGTTACAACTGTTCTCACGTCTACTGTTCCCCGTGCTGCCACCGACTAGCCGCAGCTCGGCTGGTATCGATCATTTCCCGCCATCAATTTGGCTGTGGGAAATTTGGGTCTCTTATCTTGATTTGATCTGGTGGCCCGATATTTGCGCCCTGTACTGCCAGGGGCGCGCGATTGGTCATATATTTGGGCCTTGTAGTGCCAGGAGCGCGCGATTGGTCATATATTTGGGCCTTGTACTGCCAGGGGCGCGCGATTGGTCATATATTTGGGCCTTGTACTGCCAGGGGCGCGTGATTCGTTCTATACTTTGGTCTTGTACTGCCAGGGGCGCGTGATTCGTTCTATACTTGAGCCTTGTACTGCCAGGAGCGCGTGATTCGTTCTATACTTGAGCCTTGTACGGCCAGGGGCGCGTGATTGGTCCTACATTTTTCCTTTACTGGCAGTGGCACGTGATTTGCCCGGTACTTACGAAAATCACGCACAGGTGCCCGAGTAGATATGGAATAGGAGAGCAGGGCTAATCAAAGAAGAAGCATTATTACTATCGCCTCTGGTCTGTGTCCACCGTCACTACTGCTACTACGCACTGCACCTCTGCCAAAGAAAATGAAGGTATTCAGAAACCAAAACATTACATTCACACTTGTCGATTTTCACGCACAGGCATCATCATTACTTTCGCTTTTCACACTCCTATTATTGTAGGGAGCTCGCTCGAAGGACGGTCACTACGGCAAGGGTGATAATCATGCCATCGAGTACTGGTACTTGTCAAGCGCTGTGTACTTGTCAAGCGCTGTGTACTTGTCACGCGCCGTGTACTTGTCACGCGCCGTGTACTTGTCACGCGTCGTGTAGTTGTCACGCGCCGTGTTTACTGTATTTGATTATAACCTAGCACCGCTCAACGGTCAATCACAAGGCTGGCAATGAAGCCGTCAGGTACCGTGTACGTGGACTTGACGAGCGCTGAGGTAGCGTCCTCCATGACCCCCTGTTGACGTTTGTGTCACCCGTCATCTTCATCAGGCCGCATTCAGAGCTAATGAAATGTTTGTTGCCGCGTCCGTAGATTAGAGGATCTAATTCTTCTCGCGTCGTGCACCCCGCCATGCCACCTCTATTACTTTGACACGTTTTCAGGTTTTTTTTATTGTTGTCATAGCTGTTTTTTGGTTAGATTTTAAATCACAGAAGATTAGCCTGGAATACGTGTTTTCTATTCATTTGTGAAGGAGAAGGTCATCTTGAAGATATGTTGCGAATTCATGATTTTGTAATGTTCTCTCGAACTTATATTCTAGTGCTACTACACCTGGTACTGTTATGCACAACGGCTGCCATCCAGTGCAGGTTGAAATGTTTTCGTAATTTTTGTGGGCCACTTGCCTCGCGTAAATTTCACAGTCTAGGCTCTAGAATAATGAGCCAACGGACGTAAAAGTCCGTCTATTGCTCCAGCAATCGGCAGCCTTCCTACTTCGATTGAAGTTATTCCCAAGCTATTCTTATAACTTCAACTGCATGAGAACTTACTGTGCAAACTGACGGTGGGCCGGGAGCTGAGTGTCACTGTTAGAATCGCCTAAAGTGGGGCTGCGGAAGTTAGACCCCAAAAATAACCGTAGCAAATAAGAATAATTCATCTGAGATTTTCCCTATTTCGCTTTAGCTGGTGTGCCTGTTCGTCGCCCCTCCATGGCCCGATGGCGGCGGTGCTGAGTGGTGTTGGAATCGTCGCTTTTGTTTCTGAGTTCGTAACGCTGCGTTCTTTTCGTAGGAGGAGATTCGAATTTTTGTGTGGTTTGCCATTCCTTCCGCGCAGACCGTTTGGGCAGAATTGAGTGTCATTTCCGCGAAATGGAATGCCGTTTGTGTGGAACTGATTTCAATTCCTGTGAAATGGAATGCCGTTTGTGTGAAACTGATTTCAATTCCTGTGAAATTGAACGTCGTGCGTGTAAAATTGACTTGTGAAATGATGGCACACCTAAACGCCCACACACCGCACTCAAACGTTCAATAAACCTACATACATCACACAGAAGTATGCGACCTTCATACGTGAATGAAGAGACCAGGCAAGCAAGTAACACTGGGCTATTTCTATACAGGGTGCGTAAGGTATCTTGGGACACCTTACGCACTTTTAGAAAACCAGCACACATTAAACGATTCTCTTGATTTTTCGTCGACGTAAACTGACCTCGTCTAAGAACGTATGACTTGTATCCGAGGTCGTGATGAACGACATTCCTTATTGTTCCTTCAGACACTGGACGATCTTTGGCAAGATGTCGCATTGACTTCCCAGGATTTTCGTCGATCATGCCATGCACTCTTATGACAAACTTAGGTGTTCTGAGAGAATTAACGCGTTGTCAATGATTTTTTGTCTTGCTTGTGGCCAATTCATTTCCATTGTTTTCATTCAGCTCCTTCCTAACTTTGCAAATGAAAGATCTGGCTACTTTTAGAAATCTTGCAATTTCTAAATTGCTGTGTTTCGCTTTTATAGACACTATTACAGCGTGTTTTTCATTTCATTGGTTGTAGTAGTATCTACCACGGGATCTTTTGGAATAAAAAATCCATTAATTATTGTGAGGTTAGTTTAAATTACAAAATTATAAGTGTCCTCGGATACCTAACGCACTCTGTATGGTGGGATTATTTGCTTGTAGATATCATAATCATATATTGTACTTCCGTCAAATAGTTTCAAATTTTTTAGAACGATTCAATTCTTGACAATAAATGCTTGTAATATTCGAAACGTTGAAAATAAAACTACAACATGCCTTTAGAAATTCTCATTTGTCGTCTTAACCCTACTTTGAAAACCCTAATAAGGAATAAGGAGTTGTCCCTGGTCTTCAGTAACACTTGTTTGAGAGAGAATTTGTTTCCTGTTTATGCCAACATCAATACATACACCCATACATACATCCATCTATGCATCCATCTATGCATCCATCCATCCATGCATACATCCATTCATGCATACATCCATTCATGCATACATCCATTCATGCATACAACCATTCATGCATACATCCATCCATGCATACATCCATCTATGCATCCATCCATACATACATCTATGCATCCATACATACACCCATCGAAATATCGTAGTAGCTCTCCTGCATCAACCAAATACTACACCAAAAATCGCCTATAACAACGGTTGGAGCCTATTCAACCGAAACCTTGGCCAAAAATTAAAATTGTCTTTGCTGATCGTCCCTTCAATTGAGAATAATGTAAAATGTATAACAAAGGCGTCTTCCGTTCCAAACCACGGACGAAATAATTTCGTCGTTTGATTGGGCGCGAGAAGGGCTGAGGCGCGCCGCGTGAGGACGTCGGTCGGTCGCAACACAGCGGGTGAGCGTCGCAAGCCTCGGCCGCGGCCTAAGGACGCGTGGGCCGCGGTCCCCTTGTTACGAGAGGGCGCCCTCGAGTGACCTTCCGTGCTGGCGGGCGGGGTGGTGGTGGGGGTAAGGAAAGGGAGGGGTGTGTGAGGTGAGGGAAGGGAGGGATGTAGGGTAAGGTCATGAGGTACTCTCTCAATGTCTCGTACAAGGAAAATCTCAATGTTTTTCCTGCGAAATTTGATGACTGCAGCGGGACAGGTGACCTTTGCGACGAGGCTGTAAGCTATGACTGAGGGAGGTTGTGCATAGGTCATGACTGAGGGAGGCCAGAGGTCATGACTGAGGAAGGCTGTACATAGGTCATGACTGAGGGAGGTTGTGCATAGGTCATGACTGAGGAAGGCTGTACATAGGTCATGACTGAGGGAGGTTGTGCATAGGTCATGACTGAGGAAGGCTGTACATAGGTCATGACTGAGGGAGGCTGTACATAGGTCATGACTGAGGAAGGCTGTACATAGGTCATGACTGAGGAAGGCTGTACGTAGGTCATGACTGAGGGAGGCTGTACATAGGTCATGACTGAGGGAGGCTGTACATAGGTCATGACTGAGGAAGGCTGTACATAGGTCATGACTGAGGGAGGCTGTAGGCCATGACAGAGAGGCCAGAGGTCGTTCTCGACACCCGATGCTTGTCGCTCTGCAAGCGGCCAATCCGAACACCGATCATTTACGTGACTGGGCGGTCGCTCTGCCGTGTTGGGCCCCGTCTCTCTTAAAAATCTGAATGCTCCCTCGGATTTATTGCACGCTGTTCCCTTTAAATTTACGGCTGTAGTTAACAACCTTTATCGATCCAAACGACTGTACGGGCTCGTTTCATAAAGGTGATGTAGTTCTCCTTATAAAGCTAGACGCAGCTTTATTGCATACATACTGAGGCTACAGCTGGTTTTTGGAAGAAAGCTGGAGGAAGCCTTATTGCATGCATACCTGAGGCTACAGCTGGTTTTGGAAGAAAGCTAGATGCAGCCTTATTGCAAAAGTTATGCGGTCCTAATTGAGTTGAGGCGGTACCTGGCTGGCCTGGCGCACCTATTTGTCTTCTGAGAACCGTGGTCCAGTGGCATTTGTCCTCATATTAAAAAAAGACACGGTAATAAATTAATGGCCGTTGCAGTCCGTTGCCCAAGGTCTATTTTGGCAACCGAACCCAAGTCAAGGGCTCACATTTTGGTGCCCAACAAATGGACGGAAGGGAGGTCGGCTGTTCACTGGAAACAAAAAAACCTGCAGTTAACTGTTGATAGTAATTTCTAGGGCTTCATGGGCTCATTTATTGAGTACTTTGCTATGCACAAAGAGCATATTTGCCCAAATGGCAGCCTGGCACCTTGCCACGCGTGAAGAGGCTCGTCACCAGCTGCTGTGGCAGGGACAGTCACGCTGCGGTAATTAATTACTCGGTTCCTTAATCCACTTCAATTCTCCGCTTATCCTATGGTCGTTAGCTTCTTTGTGTGCAGGACGTCTGCTCCGTAGCGCAAACGGTAGCGCGCTTGTCTCACAGGCAAAAGGTCTTAGGTTCGATACTCCGGGGCGGAGTGCTTCGCTTGGGGAAGAAAGATCGAGTGCGACATACCTAACGGCAGCACACCAGTGTTGCTTGGGACGCGGACCCGCGAGCTAATTCCAAAGTTTCCAAGTGTGCAGTGTGCGGTGCACGGTATACTATTTGCAGTGTGTAGCGTGTGCTGTGCGGTGCACAGTGTGTGGCGTGTGGTGTGCGGTGCACTGTGTGAGCGTGTGGTGTGCGGTGCACAGTGTGTGGCGTGTGGTGCACAGTGTGTAGCGTGTGGTGTGCGGTGCACAGTGTGTGGCGTGTGGTGTGCGGTGCACAGTGTGTGGCGTGTGGTGTACAGTGTGCAGTGTCCCACATATGACACGGCTACTCTACGAGTACACCCCCGTCTGATAACTTTCCTTGTGATCTATGGATTCCCTGGAAGTCGTAGAACTTACTCAGGCCCGCTAGTAAAATGTCCATTGAAACAATTCAAAAGCTCGAGGACGTTTCTAATGCTTCTTAACTGATGTCACGCTTGTATAAATTGTTTAAGTTGTTTAATCTAAGATCTGTTTTCTCTTCCCTTGCAGGTAGTGTGAGGGGCGGACGCAGAAACTGCCACATGCGGGTAGGCCAACGTACTCTTAGCTCTGTCTTTCTCGAGACCGCTCTTTGGTTCTCGTACGGATTGTCCTCTGACCGAAAGTCAAGTCTGGAACAGTGCTGCTGCCTAGTAGAATTTCCTGGTCTTGAAAGACCTTTATGATGGCTGGACTTGATCGAGGTTGGGGCTGTCACAAATGTTGTTCGTCTGTCGTGATGTACTCACGCGGAGGCAAGTACGTCGATCTCTTTAATTGATTAATTGATTCATATAATTACCCTTCCGTCCGTTCCAACAACTTACCATACGTAATGCCTCATCAGTGAAGTATCGTGATTCAAGCTTGTAAGGATCCTATGAAGTATATTATTTTTCCAACCGTGCAGTCGTTACTAGAGCGCTACCTCGAAGTTAATGCCTAAGATGCTGTGTGTAGGACGCTGGTGTGCTACAAAATTTCTGAAGATGGCGACAGAAGAAGTGATCGAAGCGGAGAAACCGTTCTGGAACTTGTGAAAAAGTAGCCGAGTTAAACGTCTCACTGATGGGGATAAATACGCTGGTGTTAGATTCGTGAAGAACATTTCTCAGTTACCGTTGCAACTGATGGTGGCATTGGCAGAAGTGATGGAGGTGGACCTACCGATGGTGGAAACGAAGAACCAGCGTGGCGGCAATGGGTGAGGAAGGTTGGCTCTGGAAAAAGGAGTCGAAAGCCGGAGATGAGGCGGTGAGGAGACGTCGGCGAGTCCACGGTCTCCAAAAGCCGCTCCACCCCCAGCAGGTGGTGGGCTGGGGCGTGGTGGTCGTGATCATCGCCTTCATGTACGGTGCTGTGGTGCCAGCCTTGCATTCCAACTTCGTGGCCCCTGTAGCGGCTGCGTCAGCCACGCTGTTCTTAGCCCACATTGTGGCGCATGCCACAGCGCTCGCTTTAGACCCTGCTCATCCTTCTCTACGCGCTCGCGCTGATAAGAAACTCGTGCCCGAATTCGATCGTTCTCTCCACGCGCACGTGATCGAAAACGGCCGTTGTCATTTGTGCAACATCACCATCACGTCGGCACGTACAAAGCACTGCAGCTCGTGTAACAAGTGCGTGGACGTGTTCGATCATCACTGCAAGTGGCTGAACAACTGCATTGGTCGTCGCAACTACAGGGTTTTCCTGGCGACCGTCATCACTGCGATCCTCTCCTGTCTTCTTGTCATGGCTACTTGCCTCACTGAGATCATCCTTTACTACTTCAATCGCCAATACTTGGCTCCTTGGGAGCATGGTATTCCGACCATAACTTCTCCTACTGAAGAGGACGAGGCTGACGAAAGCCACGTGACGTGCCAGGCCGGATCTCCATACTGCCATTTCAAGGTGTTCGGTGCGCGGGTGTACGATGGTGCGTTTATAGGCTTGCTCTCCACTCTGTTTTCTATCGCTTTAATAGCTGGTGTACTACTCATCCATTTGGTGGCTTTCCACGTGTATTTGCTCATCTTGGGTCTGACTACGTACGAATACATCCGTGGGACAAGCCTCGCCGCATCCAATTCGGCCAACTCGTTTGGTGGTCGGACAGACCCAACGCGCGACGGGGCCACGTGCGGGTGGAGTATTGGTGGTGCTCGTCCCATGAATAATCAAATTACGCCGTCGTCGACCACCGACACGGCTTTATTGTCGTCTCCTGACCCACCCAGCACAACCACGACAAGTCCAGGCACTCTGTCTCCGCGGTCCAATCCTTCTACTCCCGCCGACGACACGCGACATCTCCTGGGAGGTCGTCATCTCATGGTCCACCACAAACAAGGCTCCCAGCAGCTCTCCCCGAGAGGTCTCTCCTCTGTCCGTACCTCGTCCGTCCCCACCCTCCCTAAAATAAATGACCGGTCTCTTCGGACTGTTAGTCGGTCCGTGTCTTCCTCATCTAGCGACTCAGCATCTTGTAAAGAAGAAGATGGTGACATAACCGTGCATTTGGTCGCGATTCCCCGACCTCCCCGAACCACCCGGAGGCGGCTGCGGTCCAGTGTTGTCCCTCATTTGTCACCCATCAAAGAATGCGACATCACTTCTTCAAGCCCGCCGAGTCTGCGCAACATCGACCGAGACTCGGACGACCTCTCGTCCCCTTTCACAACATGCCCCTCAAGCTCTCTTCCCAACGCTGTCGGTCGGCCAAGTCCTCCGCTCCCTTTAAAGTCCAACAGCCGCAAGTCTTTGCGTACAAGTCCTTCTCGTCTGCGAAGTCACTCAGGCCCGCCCAGAGTATCCGGTCGTGAGAAGTACGGCCACTCCGACAAGTCCAGCCCCAAAGTGCCAAGTCCGTACCGTAAATGTCCACCTTCCCAACCACGAGGTGTCTTAAAAAATTCAAGTAGCTCCTCTCCGTCAAGTTCGAAGTACGATAAAAGCCCAAGGCGTCCTCTTTCAGCCCCCGCTCAAATACACATCATTAGGAAAAGCTCTAGTTTTAACGGAACCAATAGAATAGGCACTCCAACTCTACGCTTTAAGCTCCCTAGTAAGGAGACCAACGGACATATCATCACGAACTCAGCAGAAGCCACTGTTGTCTCGGGCAGCTGTGATTCGTCCACTTCAAGTAACGGTAACGTCCTGTCCATCGTGCGGTCCAGCTCGGATGGTCTGCTCATCAAGATGGGCGACGTGACGAGAGGGGGCGTCTACATCGGACCACACAAGTCCGACTCGCTGCTCAATTCGCTGAACAGCGCGCGCACTCTCAAAAATGCCAAAGGATTTGTGGAGCACCACATGTAGCTTGTTCAGCCGAGCTTAGGACTGATGCTCCTCTGACTTCATCTCCTGGACAAAACGGCCTCATTCGGTGAACTTCTTGCTGAAGGGTTAGCTAGTGCGACGTTCTCGGGGCATCGTGCACGCGTTGCCCTCCATTCGCTCAAGGTTATAGAATTGAAAATTGAATTTTACCAAAAAACTATCATAGTGCGAAGGATGCTCAAATGGCTTCCGTGTGCCAGACGGTGGTCAGCTTTAGACTTAAGCAAAGGATTTTGGTCCGACGTTACGCTTCGACATTGAAGGTTTCCTCTCGCTGGATCGGAACGAGGTCCGGTTTGTCCTAGAGATGAACGACGACCTCCACCACTCCAAGGAACACAAACCGAGCTCTACTCTGCCCTGAAGTGTCTCAGCGCGGAGCGTGTCTCCGAAATGCCAAAAGTTGTTTTGTCGATCATCACGTGTAACTAACTAGTTTTTGTAGTTTTCTAGCCTCTAACGATGTTCTGTAGTGCGTATAATTAGTGGAAAGTATGTATTCGAGGATATATAGTAGAAGTGAAAGTTTCGAGTGGGGAATGTATCTCATTTTCTTTGATATTCTTGCACCTTGTATCTCTCATCACTACGCCACGGTACCTCGGTGTGTCGTGTACATGAAGTTCACAAGATCTTTTGCCAGTTATTGAGTGTTGGAATCATTGGTTTGGTCCTGCGTCTCTTATTGTTAAACTTAATCTTGAAACGCTGAGTAATTCTTCTGTTTTATTTTAATGCTGTAACTTTGAGCAATAATACATCTAATTTAATTGATCTCCTATGTGTTTGGAGCGCTAAATGTGTATTCTCATGCGATAATTTTAGGAAATGTAATTGGAAATTTGACCGCCCGGGATGGCGGTCCCGGTGTTTTGCCGAGATCAGTATGGCGGTCCCGGTGCTGTGCCGGGCCCGGTATGACAGTCTCGGTGCTGGGCCCGGTATGACGGTCCCGGTGTTGTGCTGGGCCCGGGATGACGGTCCCGGTGTTATGCTGGGCCCGGGATGACGGTCCCGGTTCTGCTATAAGCCCTGCCAAAGAAACTACACAAGTTTGAAACGTTGACATTTGGAAATAAGGCGTTGACTGTAGGCAACAAGGCGTTGACTGTAGGCAACAAGGCGTTGACTGTAGGCAACAAGGCGTTGGCTGTAGGCAACAAGGCGTTGGCTGTAAGCAACAAGGCGTTGGCTGTAAGCAACAAGGCGTTGACTCTAGGCAACAAGGCGCTGGCTGTAAGCAACAAGGCGTTGACTGTAGGCAACAAACTCATCCAGGCTTGTTCCTCACATGAAACGTCGCTGGCGACCACCGCCCACCAGCGCTTAGGATGTTGGGTCGTCACCCGCTGTCCGGGTCCGGTCGGCTGCTGCAGGGAGCACGGACGCCTTCGTTGGGACGGCGTGCCGCTCTGGCATTGTTACTGCTCCATAGTCACCGATTGAATATTTATTTCACAGTGGTGGTCATTTTTGAAGAGTTTTGCTCCAAGAGTTGTTATGCTTGAATGAGGGGTTGGGTAATAATTCTTGTACGATAATTCAAAAGAGATGATTGTTTCTGAACAATTCAAGAGGGATAGTAGGTTCTGAATAGTTGTTCAAGAGTTATCTCTATCCAACTGCTATGTGGATTTCAAACGAAAGGAAAATGATGTGAGTGCTCTCTGCGGTGACGTAGGCACAGCTGTAGTCACATCGCTGGACGTCTAGCCATGCCACTCGCTGTCCCCTCTTCCGCCTGATGACTCGCTTCCGCGCCTCAACTTAGGTGAAGTTCAATGTATGTCCTGAGCCAATCAACAGCCGTTACAAAATTCAATGTATTCCCTGAGCCAATTAACAGCCGTTACGAAATTCAATGTATTCCCTTAGCCAATCAACAGCCGTTACGAAATTGGCTAGTTCATTGCCTGTTATATCGCTCAAGTAGTGACCAATCGTTCGAATAAACTATTCGTCTAACCATAAACTGCAACGTTTCCATATATCATACATCATCTCCAGTGGGTAAAATACAGTGAAACGTTGATTTTTATGGTTCGACAAATAGAACTTTTATTAACGCGTTGCCTCCGTATTGGGCCACTGGTGTACCAACGCTCACTTTATTCGTGGTTACAGAATACCTTCGTATTTGAATTATTAAAATATTTAGATTCCATTTATTCAAGTACACAAAGAGAGTAAAATTGACGAAAGCACATCTGACTTCAAAGCACGATAGAGCCGCTGTGTTCCAATTCGGCGCCCCTTATGGAACAGCTCAACGAGAAGCATTCATCCGTAAGCAGCGTGTTAAAAGGATTGGTACCTATTGGAGTGCATTACTACCTTGTGAGCGTAGTCGATTTCGTAAGGGTGAAAAATGAGAACAGTGATGACACGTTATGTCGTGCGGCTTGTGACGGGCGGGGGAACTCTTCGTTGTCCCGAGGTATTTTCTAGCTGGATGACATTTCGTCATGTCAATTACGCGTATTTTTTCTGTCTGAAGGCGTGCCCATGCCTGCCTGCATTGGAGGCGAAACAACCGTAGACTCCAGCACAATGCCCGTCTAACTTCTTCGCCATTCCATAGATAATTTTAAAAATAAATAATCTAAATTCTTGGGAGGTAAAAATGACGGATAATTATAGATGCCCGCGGAAATAATTAAACTGAGATATTTGCTGTTCGTTGGCTTGAGTTCTGTTCGAACAACACCCAACTTGTGTGGAAGTAATTGCACAGAGTGTGATGGTATCGAGTGATCCAAACTCTGTACGTGGAGCAGTGAAGGGTCAAGCTGCTGGTAGATGCTGAGGGTCAAAGGAAGTATCCAAGACACCGCTATCGCGCCGAAAGTAAACTGCGATGTGGGTTTGAGAAAATTCCCCAACAGCGTCTGAAGTGAAATCAAATTCTTGCGTAAAATTTACCTCATTAGGTAGTTGTTTGGTTTTTCCTCAATTTAGACGGTAACTCTTTGGATCGCTGTCTAGTCTTCTTTTGAAATGCGCGGTGTGCGAGCTCCCGGTGTAGGGAAGAGCGTCTCTGTGCTCATGTTGTGTTTTTTGTGTGTGTAATTTAGTGCTTTGTTGTCATGCGAGGTACACTTGAGTACCTATTTTCATGTTCACCTACCTAATGGGATGACGAGCTAGTCAATTATTTAATAATTAAAATACGTGGGATTAATTGTACGCCAGATTATTGTTAGGGATTTCCTGTAACGTTCAGTAGGATGTGAACAGTTGTGTGAAGTTTGTCTCTTTTTTAGCTCGAGTTATTCCCTTTTGAAGAAAATAAAATTTTGATTATTTGTTTACTCTGTGAAAAGTACTACACGCTGCAGCAGTCTGACGAAGTAACGCGTCTCGTGTGCTACAGTGATTGAGTACTGTACGCGCTCTGTTCGTTGTGTACATTGTATTTCTTGTGCTCTTTTCTTTTCATCCACGATATCACAATCCTGTGCACAGTACCATACACACAATACCACGCGAAATACTTTGCACAGAATACCACACTCAAAACGCACACAGGCGCACCACACACAACACCACACTCACAGTACACCTTTCCTTTCCCCAAACACTACAACCCCCACCCACCATACCATCACTAGATACTAGCCCCTACGTCTCTAGTTGCACGGTGTATGTATCTAGAAGTGTATGTGAAGCTGTCCTAGGTGTAGTCTGCATACATACATGGTCCGTATAATTATAGGTAACTAGAGCCTCCCTCGTAGCGCTAGCGAAATGATGTCCCCTCTAGAGTAGACCTCTCTTCTTTCTCCTCCTCAATGCACGGAGTGTCTCACGAAAGTGTAAACCTCACTTTAGAATATGTATCTTAATTATACCCTTGGTATGTTTATTTATTTTTATTTTTTGTCCACTTCTTAAGGAATTAGATAAGAGAAAATTCCTGGGTCCGTATTCCAAGTAGCGAAACTGTGTCAGAGAAGGCAGTCCGTATCAGTGATGCAAAAATGTATGTATATTATTTCACGCGAGATTTGCCGTAACCAAGAGGTTATAACGTCATTTTTCCTGTCATTTTTAGCCGGGCGCGTGCACTGGTACATCGATTATTCGCCTGGTGTTTAGCTGATTTTAGCTCACTTACTCTCGGTTACTGCGTACCTCAGCCAGTGTGCTGTATTCCTGATACCTTCCTTGCTTCTGTTACTGCGTACCTCAGCCAGTGTGCTGTATTCGTGATTCCCTTCTTGTTTTCATTTCTTTGGCTTTGATACGACAGGGCGAGTCGGAGACAAAGAACCCTTTTAAACTTTCATCATTCGGCATCATGGCTACCTTTTTTGTAACACATCTATGGGTGAAAATTTCATAGTAATATTTAAAATATTACAATACATGAAAATACGTTATCATGATACCGAGTACGGGGAATTAAAAAGTTCTCTTTTTCTGTCTGAAACGTTCAGTATCAGGCGAATTATTCATATTCTAAAGTGAGGGCTGCGTTTTTGTGAGACATCGTGCACATGTTATAGATATATTAAGGCTGTGATCCAGACGCTGGCACTCGCCGTAGTCTGGTCTGTCAGACCGCTGGCCGTAGCCTGGTCTATTTTTATTTTTGTTGTACCGTGTGAGTTGTGTCTTCCAAGCGACAAATAATGTGCCCGTATTGAAACTTGGCGAGCCAGCGTGCACGCTGACTGCAGTCATCCCCCGCATGGAGCGCTAGGTCGGTTCCTCAAACAACCGCTCTATCGTCGCCCCCTTGCATGAAGCGCTAGGTCGGTTCCAGCAAACAACCGCTCTGTAGTCGCCTCCAAATGGAGCGCTAGGTTGTTTCCTCTAACAACCGCTCTATAGTCGCCCCTGTATGGAGCGCTAGGTCGGTTCCTCAAACAACCGCTTTGCAGTCGCCCCCGCATGGAGCGCTAGGTCGGTTCCAGCAAACAACCACCCTATAGTCACCTCCCGCATGGAGCGCTAGATTGACTCCAGCAAACAACCGCTCTATAGTCGCCCCCCGCATGGACCGCTAGGTCAGTTCCAGCGAACAACCGCTCTGTTTTCTCTTAACTTCATATGACATAAATATTTTCCGTGCTATTGGATGCTTGCTCTAGTTGGTCCGTGCTATGGGAGGGGAAAAGTAGAGCAAGGGTTTTCTGGAACTGATCCAGCGCTCCATGCAGAGCTCGACTGGAGTGAGTGCCGCTCTGTTGCTGGAATATGCCTTGTCGGAAAAAGCGGCCTACGGAGAAAAAGAGAGAGAGAGAGAAAGTTGTGGTACATCAGTCGTCTGGAATGTATATTGTATTCCGTTATTGAAATATCATAGCGAACCTGTATATAGAGTTGAGTTATTGCTGAACTGTGTTGCTATCCTGTGATGTATCAGGGCAGATATTCACTTTGTTGTCCAGCAAACTGCGTGGTGGTTGTGGTGTGCGGTGGTCTACTGTGGTGGTTGTGGTGTGTGGTTGTCCACTGTGGTGGTTGTGGTGTGTGGTTGTCCACTGTGGTGGTTGTGTATGGTGGTCCACTGTGGTGGTGTCAATGCTAGAAACAAATTCCGTCGATATCGTCCATATTGACAGCCTCGATGTTGGTTCACCTTTCTCATCGGCAGCTGCCTCAATTTGGGATCTACTGTAGGAGAAAACATTGAAATTAAATCAAAAATAGGATTAGATAAAAGATATCAGGAATTCAGTCTTTGTAGCATTTGAAGTGTTCATTGCAGACCTCAACCTCAGAGGCCTACGGCGGTCCATAAGCGGCACCGATTGGTGCGCTGGGGAGTCCAAACCGACGCGCCTCCTTTAATTAACCGTACTTCGTATCATGTCGCTTATTTCCATATCATGTGGATTTAAATTTTGACGTTGCGTATGAAATGTTGAAAAACATGAACCTAGGTAATCGTGATTACTAATGCCGTGCATTAAAGAGGGTTCTTTGTTGTTGACTCACCCCGTAAGCTGTCTTAGCGCGTTGCCCCGTGAAGAATACTTGCGCGTGAAAACTGTTCTGTGACGCAAGTATTCTGAGGAAAATCAGCTTGAAAATATTAGTCGGAGGGGGGAGAGATATCAAACATGACAGAAGACTGTCTCCTTGTTTCAAAACACGGAAGTGTCCAGCGACTGAAAGGCTCCGCTCTGTACGGGACACGCTGTATGACCGTAGGTGTGCTCTGTGTGGGACACGCTGTATGACCGCAGGTGTGCTGTGTGTGGGACACGCTGTATGACCGTAGGTGTGCTGTGTGTGGGACACGCTGTATAGCGGTAGGTGTGTCAGAAAACTGTATTCAGCCAAAATTTCTTCAAGGGTTATCCCCTTCTCCGGCAGGTTTTCTGTGGACAACGCACAATATCGAGACGACATTGTTTGCTCGAGATGTATGAGTATGTACACTCGGGAATGGTCGGTTTGTGCCGGGAGAGGCCAAGGAACAACGAGTAGTAAACATGTGTCTGGTTTTATTTTTGTTCAAAGCCGAACATTGGACGAATAACGAGTTTGCTCGTACAAAGTTGAAAAATTCGGGTTGTCTGGAAAGGAGTTAGCTCGTCCTTGCCAGGAACGAGTTGGCAAAACTCGCAATGCTGTGAAGGCATTCCAGACTCGCCCTGACCTGCTGAATCTGACCCTTTCGCTACGTGGGACTGATCTTCTCAGTCATCTCAAATACTTCTCAGTGACTAGTGACTGAGGAGGTCTGTCATAGAAATGGCACACCAAAGGGTATCGTTACCATGTTATTCACGTGCCATTTCCATGGCTGATCTCCTCAGTCAAGCGGCACTAGTGAGCGTTTTCGATGAATAAGATCAGTCCAACGACGCGGCGGAAATATTTTTTATTAGTTCACAGACGCCGCAGTCGACGTATTCGTCAGCCCCGGTGCTACAAGACAGCTACATTCGTCAGCCCCGGTGCTACAAGACAGTAATTTCCTTAAAAGGAACTTATACTACAGTGCGATCGTAATAATAAGATTAATTATTTTGTATGGAGAAATTCAATACGTTGGTTTCATTTATATATTTTTTTGGAGGCCTTCTGACAGCAGGATGCTTGGAGTCTCGCAGCGTCGCTGTCACCTGCTTGAGAATTTTATAGTCGACCTTTTTCTCCGGGGTTTCTGTAATGATCTACTGCCTCCGGTCGGATAGTTGGTCCAAATCAATCTTGAAGTTTGGTCGGAAATATTTGCTCCAAAACTATTGTAAACCTTTTAGAAAAGATACATGCAAAACTACTGGTGGGATCAAAAAGATAAACTTTATTCTGCAAATCATTACGTTAAATTGATAATGTATAAACATCAATGAATAAAATTTTAAAAGGATAAATAAAATAGAAACTCTATATGGTAATAAAATACATGAAATTGATACTGTATGAATAGAAGAAACATATTTGCCGTTATATTTACTCAATACTTTATTAATTTATTCTTCAATTTTTCTGAAATCTGAATTGAATGAGGAAGACTTTATTTTCTTTCTAGTTGAACATTGGACAGATGTTGAAGCCTGTAATTGTTGCCACTGTCAGCCAAAATAATCTGTCCCACTAACTGCTGCAAAATAAGGAAAATGTTCTACGTTGATCGCTGTGCCTCCTCAAAGCTATCTGTCGCTGCTTCAATTAATTAATCATCGTCACGTGGTGCGTTTTGATGTTGAAGGGATTGGATTGAATTATAATTGACGGGCTGTAGATCTCTCCAGAAGTGCCTGCAGTGCTGCTCTTCTCTCGGTGTCTGTCAAATATTTTGTCTTTCGGTTTTATGTGCACTTTCTATTAATATGATCTTTGTTTGCCATTTCCTGCGGGTAATTTAAGAACTTTTAAATATTATCTGAAAAAAGAAAAATACAAAATTATATTCACTTTTACCCTATTATTTATTAAAAGGTAAAATTTATGTTCAACACACTATGCACGGTCGCCTACTGTACTCAAAACAGAAGTTCATTAAAAGACACTAAAACGTGGAGAGTTTTCTCCTTGTGTAGCAAATATTTCCGACCGGAGGGAGTATTATTCAAGTCCCGCCCAAAGTATTCAAATAAAAGATTTTACAGCTTCATCGGTGAGGCGGTGTCGCATATCGTCTTCTCTTGCTGGAGCCGCACGGGCGGCCGGGAGTTTCTCAGAGTTCCCTCAAAGTTGGTTAGCTTGGTGTTGGTTTGGTGAGCGGGACGCGGCCTAAGGGGTGTGCTCTGCCCCGTTAGAGGGTGGGAGGAAGAGGTGGGGGGGAAGGATGGGGGAGGAGTATCGTGTGCTTCTGGAACGTGGAAGTCGCGACTCAGTTTCCACGCCAGCGTGCGATGTAGGCTCTGGGATGTGCCGGGGTGAGGCGTGTTCTGGTAGTCTGTATACGGCGCTCCGTTGCGCGAGTGGTGGCGAGCGTGTCTCCAAAGCAAGGGATGCCGGGGTCGATACCCCGAGCGGAGTGCGTCCCATGGGAAAGGAAGTTTGAAAATACTATGTTCCAGACATAAGGCGGCACACTAGTGTGACCTGGGACGAGGTACCTGAACGACTTGCAAGTACTCTGTGTGGAGGTGGCCTGTGTACTCTGTGTGGAGGTGGCCTGTGTACCCGGTGTCGAGGTGGCCTGTGTATCCTGTGTGGAGGTGGCCTGTGTATCCTGTGTGGAGGTGGCCTGTGTACCCGGTGTGGAGGTGGCCTGTGTACCCGGTGTGGAGGTGGCCTGTGTAAGGCATTGTTTGTTGGTAACGCAAATTTTAAATGCCGTGTTGAAATTTAGAACTTCTCTCTGCATTTTGGAACCGTTTATCTAGGAGTGCACTCATCGCGTTGATCTGCATCCCTACAGTCCGAGTTGTAGAAAATTTCCTCTTAATTGAAACTCTTTCATCGCTGTAAACTTCTAGCGCCTTGTCAACAACTTTCTGCGCTCGTATCAACTCCCGCTACTCGTGAAATCAATCCTATTTAGTGTTGTGTTTCGCCTGCGATGACCTCAGTTTAGAATTTGCTTGCTGGTTTCGTAGGTTGGATCTGGGCGCTGCACTTCACAGAGCAACTGTGGAAAGTCGAGTCTAGGCTCAGGCCTCCACGTCACTTTACCCTCACTGGGTCAGACTGGCGCACGCACTTATTCCATACCGCCACAGATACAAACCCCGTGTCATGGATTCCGCCATAGATACGAACTCCGTATCATAGATATTGCCATAGATACAAGAAGTTCCGTATCATAGATTCCGCCATAGATACGAACTCCGTATCATAGATTCCGCCATAGATACAAACTCCGTATCATAGATTACGCCATCGATACGAACTCCGTATCATAGATATTGCCATAGATACAAGAAGTTCCGTATCATAGATTCTGCCATAGATACAAACTCCGTATCATAGACATCGCAATGGAGGAAAGAAGTTCCGTATCATAGATACGAGATGGTCCCTGCTTCTTTTTGCCCTCTTTGTATCGCATATCATGTGGATAGGGATCTTTAGGGTGCCCGCACACCAAAAGCGTTAAAGCGAGAAGATGGCATGCGAGAATGCAAGAGTGGCTTGAGAACACGGTAATGCATTCAAGTGCACACACCAAAAGCGTGCATGCGCGAGATTGCAAGCGTGCTGAAGATGGTCTTTCAGTCTTTCATGCACTCTCGCTTGCCTGCACTCTCGCTTTAACGCTTTTGGTGTGCGGGCCCCCTAAACTAACGAATATAACAATCATAATATACCTTGCAGTACTCAGTAATTGAATAAAAAATATGTAATTCCTTTCATCAAATAGAGATTGAAATGTTATTCTTATTTTCTGTACACATATATGGTCAAAGTGAACGTCAAATTAGGGCATAAATGCATAGATCAATACAAAAAGCGAATATTGTTTCTCTTGAATACTCAATTGAAAATAAAAATTCGGAAGTAGCTTGAACAGTTCTGAGACTCGTTTTTTTTCTAAAAATCTTTTATGCACAAGAAAATGTTTTCCAAAAATTACTTCGCTTAAGCAAACAAAACGCGCTGTATATTTAAACTGCTGATAATTTTTTGTGCGAAGCTTAATTAATACGGCCTTATTGGATACATAAATAATCCTCTCGTTAATCGTACGAAGCTAAGTGCAGCATTGTTGCATATGTACACAAAAAACTGCAGCTAATGTTTTGAAACTAGCCAAATGCAGCCTTAAATTTATCGCATGTATACGTAAAGCTGCCCCTAGTTTTTGGTACAGAGCTAAAAGCAACCTTATCAGCAAAATAANACGCTCCTCAAAAGTCTACGGTATTAAGTCCCCAGGCCTCAAACTTTCCTCCACGTTTTGTTGATGAAAAACTCCTCACCGACTTTTAGGAGTCGTTGTTTCAGGCACTTTCGTGCTGGGGGAGGATTTTAGATTAACCGTCTTGAACTTGGGTGTCGTTTCAATTTTTGGGGAAGCTTTTGTCTCATTTGTTCTTTTGTGTTGTGAACGCCTGCAATGTGAGTTGAAAAATATCCGAACATAGTTGTTGTTGCTGTTGATCAGAAAAAGCTGGCAGCGGAGCTTGGCCTGCATCTGTGCCCAGCCACGCTGGACCAGCCGTCGGGTGCTGGAGAGAGTTCCATTTGTCAGTGCTACAGTCTCGATATCATTTATTTTTGTGTCGGTGATATGAAACTTGCTATCTATGGTTTGGAACTTGCGGTCTTTATGACATGGAACTTGCAGTCTAAGATATCAAACTTGCGGTCTATGATATGAAACATGTAGTTTAGGATGAAACTTGTGGTCTATGATATAAAACTTGCAATCTATGATATGAAACTTGCAATCCAAGATATGAAACTGGCAGTTTATGATATGAAACTTGAGGTCTAAGATATAAAACAGGTATCTATGGTTTGAAACTTGCGGTCTCTATGATATGAAACTTGCAGTATCTACGCTATGAAACTTGCGATAGCTGTCGCGGTGTCTATGATAACCAGAATATTTATGCTTTATACGGCTTGGATTTAGCCTTTCTATGCATATGAATAATGTTTGAGTTGATGCTTGCGTTCACTTGCAACCAGGTCTTTTTCTTTTGTGTCACTTTGTAGCGAGGGCACACTCACAAATGGTATCTACGACAGACACATTAACAAATGGTATCTACGATAGACACACGAACAAATGGTATCTTCGACAGACACACTCACAAATGGTATCTACGACAGACACACTCACAAATGGTATCTACTACAGACACACACACAAATGGTATCCAGGACACACACAAACGGTATCCATGCCAACGCCTACCCCAATAGTCTGCCCCTCTCACTTTAATTGCTCGGTGATCATTCCTACCCGAGCAACACGAGGCAGCGAGCGAGTAACGAGCATAGTAGTCCGACGTGGTGCTGACTAGCTGAAGGCTGCTGCCATCTATACCGCTGCCATCTCTACCAGTACCATCTCTACCAGTACCATCTCTACCGCTGCCATCTCTACCGCTGCCATCTCTACCAGTGCCATCTCTACCGCTGCCGTAACTGTCGCTCAAGTCAAGCGTGCGGGTCTAGGGAACATAGATGGCAGGCAGCAGGTCGGTGAGCCGTATTCTGTCTGTAACCCCCGTGTTCCCAGGCAAGGTCGAGTTAACTCATTTTGCCCACGCGAAGTTATCTTTGTTCAAGCGAACTCGTCGAATGTTCGATTCAAAACGAGAAAAATTTTGTTAGGTGTTCAGTCGTCCTTCCTTGACCTCTCTCGGTACAAATCCGATCGTTCCTGTGGTATTCATGCATCTTGAACAATCAAAGTGGTCGTAGAATGGTGCGTTTTCCGCAGAAAATCTTTTGGGGCAGGAGTTGGAAGGCTTGACACGCTCTAACTCGGCAAAATTTTACTGGAGTTCCCATGCGTATTTACTCGGCGGCTCACTTGAGTTCCGTATGGCATGGGCTCAGTTTCTCTTCCCTGTACCAGTGCGTAGTCCTGTCTTAGGCCTAATTTGAATCCTACCCGCGTGTCGTATACCTAAATTGGAAACTTCCTCCAATAAGTCCCGTAAAATGACTACTTTTAAACACCCTCCCATGACTACATGAGCTAATCACTCTCTAGATCATCAACATAGCTACGTACATTTCATTTCTTTTGATTTACAATATCTCGTTCATTTAGTGTATCGCACGCCTCCTGTCTAGTCGTAGCCTGATGGCTCCAAACACGCCGGACCTAACACACTTGTCGCTGCGGGTGTGCGCACGCCGTTTCCTTGTCGCTGCTGGTAGTTGTGCACTGAGACATTGTAGTTTTACTGGTGTGAGTGTCGTGAGTTGTCTCTTAGTCGTCAATGCTGTGTTGCGTCCTGGTCATTTGTTCAAATACTTCTAATTGTTAGAGAGTCTCGACTGGTTATTTAGAAGCTTATTTGCAATGTGTTGGTCGTGGCGTCGGAAGCTTCAGTTGTGGCTTCACATGAGACCCTTAGAATTGTAGGGTACCGAGGCCATACGTGGAGAAAACGAGTCATGTGTACCACTGTCATCCCCAATCCTCCCTCGGTCTGGAGAGTGAGTCATTCAAAACAAGAAATACATCGGCCAGTTCCTGAGACGCACTCTTCTTAAAGTCGCCAAACTTTCCAAACTTTCCAAACTTTGAAGCTCTTTACTGACTGTTTTAGGAAGTGGCGCTTAGTCCCGTACGTTTCTAAGGGTTTTATAGGCATAATAACTTCGTTTGTTATGCTCCGTGTCCATCGTATGGGGTGGAGTGCGAGGGGTTCCATACCACGCACTTCTGACGTACTTGGTACTACCTAAAATAACTCGTTGGTGCTACGTAGTGTCCTTGGAAATGACAGTAATGTAAGCACATATATAGAGCATGTGCCAAAAAAAGTGTTACCGCGCTATGATAAATCATGAAGCATTCGTATTATGTGCATGTATCGTACAAACGAAACAAGGAAAATCAAAGTAAAGACTAAAACTTTTACGTTGACACTGTTCATCCCCTCAGGAGGCATAGGATAGGCCGTAGACAAAAGTATTAGGCTTGTTGAGTTTGTCTACCGCATGCTGTGGGGACTAACGTCTCCAGCAGGGCACTACTAGGTTACCTTAGCTATAGATAGGCCTTCGGGACTGCTATCTTTGGTGTCAACTTTGCTTTTTCCCATTTTCATACTTTCTTCACTGATTATTCTTTATCTTTTCGTCCTCTTCTTTTTTAATTTCTGTTTCTATGCGCAGGAAATCTTGTGTGGGAACACACCTGTGCGTAGATTCCACATTTTCCCCAAGTCCATACTAAATGTTCCCTTCTTTTGACGCTCTTGAGATTGCATTCAATCTGGGTAGGGAGTTTCTAACTAACTAATAAAATGAAAATAAATAAATAAATACATGACACTGTTCATTTTAGACGTAGAGCAAAAATTGCGCGATATTTAGCACGCAGTGCAGGAGCGAGTGGACTGCGGTGCCTCTCTTGTGATGCCGTGCGCTATTGCCGGCAACAGCTGCCTGGTGGTGGAGGGACGGACGTGTCGCTGCTGAGCGCGGCGAGTACCCGAAATGCACAATTTGTACTTCTGAATCCCTGGTGAAAATCGGCACAATTTTTTCGCGGTTTCTTGATCTTTTTTGCATAGTTGACTGACCAGCAGCGCAGTGGCGCTGTCGCTCATTTTAGGGACGAACCTCGCTGCTTAGGACAACAACTACCGAGATCAGCAAGCGGTCACTAGCTAATTTTTTGCCTATAGAGAAAATGTGCGCAAAACTGCCAGAAAACGTCAGCAAACTACCGCCGCTGTGGAGACCTGCCTAAAGCCTCCCGCGCGACTGCGCCTACTTTTAATAGAGATAAAGCGTTCGTAAGAACTACGACTAATACGTCCGTATGAAATTTATGACCTACGACGCGTACGTAGTACTACGAGCGTACGAAAAGCGTACGCAATGCTACAAGCATTCGAGGGTCGTTGTAGTTAGCAACACACGTGCCATGCTACACGCCGCTCGTGTTGTTGCTTTCACTAGATGAGAGAAGCTCTCCACGGTTGTGCGTGTTGTTATTATTATTATTGTTATGATTTTATTATCAATATGCTCATTGTTATTGTTCTCATTGATAATTATTCTGAACGTTTTAATTATTACTGATGAGGTAAAGCATGAAGCCAAACGTAGTAATCACACATAAAGTACCAGCACCGCCTGCATGCACGTGTGTGCTGTGGTGCGGGCTGGACTGGTGTTAGTTCGTACGGAGGAAGGATCCTTTTCTTTTTTTCAGAAGGAATAGCCTGAGGTGTCATGCCTCTAAATTTTCTTCCAAATGGACTTGTAGGAAGCTATGGTGGGGAAAGTTGATGTTGATATGGTGTGTAATAGCTGTGAGGGGGTGTAGGCTGCTGAGTGTTGCGTTATCAGTAGTTATCTTATAAGGGATGGCGGGCGCCCGAATGTAGAGAATGTAGTAAATGTGCGTACTTCAGAACTGGGGGTAGCGTGTGTACTTCAGAACTGGGGGCAGCGTGCGTACTTCAGAACTGGGGGCAGCGTGCGTACTTCAGAACTGGGGGCAGCGTGCGTACGTCGGACAGCTCATCGTCTAAGGTGCCCGATGTGATGCTAGAATTCTCCAAAATCAACAAAAGCAATAATGAGGAAATAAACATATACCATATATATATAATATAAATATATTTCATAGTGTACATGTGTTTCTTGCTGCCTAGGCACGTGTCGGTCTACGCACGGCCCTGGTTGTACGCTTCGTGGATTCCTTTAGTCGAAACTTGAAGGCAGTAATGAAAACAACTTACGAAATTCCAGGTTCCAGGATGAAGTTTGACGTTCTTGATACATGCTTAGTATTTTTTTTTTGGTTGTGTGATGAATATCGTCCTCATTGGGTTGCTGGTTGAGGAGCGAAGAACAAGTGGCTCTTTTGTTCATCCTGGGACGACGCTGCCGACCGTTGAAAGTTCAGTTCATCTTTGCAACAACGCACTAAAACGTGGCGGAAGTGGCCCTAAAATGTTGGACCTGAAGGCGACATCGCACAATGTTATGGAAAACTTGATCCACTTACCTGCCCAAACGAGAGTTCAGACAGTCATTTTGCAATCGCGCTCTGAGATCGACCTAGTTGGGTATTTCCAGCCACCCAATGGTTCTGAAGTCCGTTGTTGCGAGGTCCATTGTAACGGGGCCCGTTGTAACGAAGTCCGTTGTAACGGGGTCCGTTGTAACGAAGTCCGTTGTAACGGGGCCCGATGTAACGGGGTCCGTTGTAACGGGGCCCGTTGTAACGGGGTCTGTTGTAACAAGGTCTGTTGTAACAAGGTCTGTTGTAACAAGGTCCGTTGTAACGGGGTCCGTTGTAACGGGGTCCGTTGTAACAGGGCCCGTTGTAACGGGGTCCGTTGTAACGAGGTCCGTTGTCACGGGGCCCGTTGTCACGGGGCCCGTTGTAACGGGGTCCGTTGTAACGAGGCCCGTAGTAACGGGGTCCGTTGTAACGAGGCCCGTTGTAACGAGGCCCGTAGTAACGAAGTCCGGTGTTTAAAAAGTTAACTGTACCATGAAGAAGAGTTGTGTTTTTTGGATATTTCTCCCTCTTTTGTTTGTGTTAAGCGTTGCAAGGGTCAAGTGTACTATGGATGAGTTTTATTTTTGGGGGGAGGCTTATCTCCCTTTTGTTTGAGCGTTGCCAAGTCCGTCGTTGTTGAGTGTCGACTGAAGAGGAGTTTTTTGGAGGAGTTGAAGAGGATTCTTCTATGAAGAGGAGTTTTGTTCTGGAAGTTTCTCTCCCTTTTGTCTGTAGAGCGTTCCGAGGTCGTCGTATTTTTGGTCATGAGAGGTCGTGACCTGCAGTTCGTGAGTAGGCAGTAGAGGCGTACAGGTTATCCATGGCCGTGGGAAGTCGTAAATCCTCATGGTGTGTAAGGTCATGAATAGTTGTACTGCATGAGGTCATGAATGGTCATGCTGGATGAAGCCATAAATGGTTAAGTTATATAAGGTCATAAATGATCAGGATATACAAGGTCATAAATGGTCAGGATATATAAGGTCATAAATGATCAGGATATATAAGGTCATAAATGATCAGGATATNAATGGTCAAGCTGTGTGAGGCCCTGAATGGTCAAGCTGTGTGAGGCCCTGAATGGTCAAGCTGTGTGAGGCTCTCAATGGTCACGCTGTTTGAGGCCATAAATGGTCACGCTCAATCACGCCGTAAATGTGTGTGCCATATAAAGTCATAAAATTATCACCAGGAGTTCTCTATCGCAATGATCATGTGTTGTGGGTATCTGTGTGCATGTTGTGCGTATGCGTATAAATGTATAGGTACGTCTTTCGGTCGTGTGTGTGTGTGTGCTTGGGTATGGGTGCTGCGCTTGCGGGTGTATTTGTTCTTTATTGTATGTGCGTGTGTTTTGTGTATCTGTACGTGTGGTGTGCGTGTGGCGTGCGTGTGTGTTGTGTATCTGTACGTGTGGTGTGCGTG
>VOMN01078381.1:0-12372 GCA_014899125.1 Orchestia grillus | reverse complement strand
GCTGGTGCGTGAGGTGCGTGCTGGTGCGTGAGGTGCGTGCTGGTGCGTGAGGTGCTTACTGCGAAGCTTCTCATGGCTCTATCCCCGCATCTTCACATTGCGAAACCTGTTGTTGACGACACGAGTGCGTAAAAATATTGTATGCCATCAAAGTTGTTTGAAAATTACTACGTATGTTTCGCGGCAGTTACGATTGCTGAAATTCATGCAATAGATGTTAAGTCTTGCATAAAAGTTAGACTTAATATGCATCAGCGCCTCAAAGGCTTTTCATTGTAGTTATTTGTTGGAATGAATGCTAGAATACCATCTTATTCACGTCTGAGTACGGTAATTATGCATTGAAAATTTGTTGAAATTTTGATGATGGTAAGATTTTCCGCTACCCTGATGATACTTTCTTGATTTCTAAGCCTATCTACAGAACGTCCTCTCTAACATAGGTTAACCCACTCGTGCTTTTCTCATTTCCTGGAATATAATAGCTCTGTGAATGTATGTTTATTGCTTGTGAATCGTAACGATGCCTCGGGGTCTTCGAAAATCCATGAAAATATTCGCAAAATTTTGATGTTTTAATTCCTCGAGCACTCAGCAAGACACTGACACCAAAGCCAGGAAAACCGAAAAAAGTAATCTTCCAAGAATTTATTATGCTTACCCGTTTTGTAGCTCACGATCCCATAGGTGCTATCTTTCACAAATGCAAGTCGTCAGTTGACGCTAACATTTTCTGTGTGTACTACACAGACGTACAACTAAGCTGGAGCGAGAAGGGGCACGTCAAGTACAGAGTTGTTACACCGACCACGGACAATATTTTCTCTAGAGCTACGGGGAGCCGCGGCTCTGACTGACGTGTTGCATCCACTCTCAATTCATCAGTCTGAGAAGTCGAATATTAGACTCCATAAAATTGACACCCAGCTTCTCCAGCATGCCACTTTGCAAATGAAGAATCGATCTATTATGCAGGGTACAATTTGTAGTATTTTGCATGCCTCCGGACGAGCGCCGCAGTCTTCAGGCAAGGATGAAGACGGCAGTGCCTCGAGGCGAAAAAATCGGGAGGTTTTCTTGGTGGGACTTCTGCTTCCATAAGCCATGAGACTCCCTGATTTATTCAAGCATTTTTTCTGTGAAAAGCTTGCACCGAGTTCGTGCCTCACGCAGTGCAGCGCGCCTCAGCATGTCAGAGCTCCCTGCAGGTCTGACCGTGTCAGTCGACGCAGGTTCGGATCACGCGTAAACGGTGAAGCAAAAATTTGACAGCACTTCAAATCGAAGCGTTTTTAGATGATATTTTTGAGCTCCGTGAACTATTCCTGATAATGCTATAGTTAAAACATTTAACAGAAGTAGAATTTTCTACGTGACTGGTCCACGTGAGAGGCTCGCCGTACATCCAGAGCTGCAGGATTGTATTGGACTCTCAAAGAATTGCAGGGTCAGCTAACCCTGAGCTCCAACCGCAACATTCTCCTCAGAAATAACTGTGAGGACAGGATTTGTTTCTGTTATGATGAAGCAGACAAGCTAACGAGATGAAGAGAGCTCCATCAGATTTTTATCTATGGCTTACGGGTTATACTTTAAATTCATTTGCCCACTTTAAATTCGTTTGCCCATTTTAAATTTCGTTTGCCCACTTGAAATTCGTTTGCCCACTTTAAATTCGCTTACCCACTTTAAATTCATTTGCCCACTTTAAATTCGTTTGCCCGCCTAGCTGAAGTATGATGAGACGTTGATGTCTTGGTAGATTTTGACATCGTCGTATTTTGGCATTTTTTCCTTTCCAGGACTTGTGTTTATTCTCTCAATTAGCACCTTAATAAAGTAAATATTCAATCGCAAAATGTGACTTTGCGTCACAGAGCCATTTCTTTTTCCTGGAAGTACTAGCACAAAACGTACGTAAGTGAGACAATAAAACTTCCATTAAAACACTTCAGCTTAAATCCCGTCCTTCGTTCAGATGAAACCAAACTCAACAGTGAATTTATTTGTATCGCGCGTCGACCTGAACTCTGCTTTCCGTTCAGGGGAGAAACTTTCACGAAGCCTTCATTTCGAGTCGTCAGATCAATGGAAATTCAAGGGGCCCCATAACGCGGCAGTATTGTGGGATGTAAGAGGCAGTTTCGACGCTAACAAGAATATATTCATGATTATATTGTCACTTTTGTGGTTATTATACCGTCTTTATAGAGGTCGCCAAGTTATTATGACATTGGTGATTGAATAAAATATTGTATTAGTTAGTGTATTTGCAATTTTATTGGCTGTTATTCTAGTTTTTTAATTAAATACGATAATGATCTTGCCTCTAGACCACCTACGCAAAGATAAAGAATGCTGCCGACTAGATACCAGTTGCATTCCAAAACCAAATTCATTTGCATCATGAAAATTTAATTTTGCTCAGTTCAGCAATTGTATGACTTGACATGACTGCGTATAGTTTTGGTCTCTAAGAAATTAGGGAAGGATATTGATCATCGAAATTTGTTCCATTCAACTCACTGAAAAATTAGAAAAAGATCAATCATCCAAATCTATTCCATTCATTCAAATCATCTGCATGCGTCAGAGTGTAACATGTTGCTCTGTACGCTGTCGTAGTTTCTCTGCTACAATAAACGTTCATGATAACCCTACATTAAAGAACTTGAAAAGCATATATTAAAACATATCGGCCTAAAGAACATTGTGAATGCAGTTTGGGCAAACTTCAGTCTCGCTCACCACTTTCGCACGTCATGAAATAGCGTATTGATACTCTAGCAGACCAGGTCACCGCAGCTGCAGTGCTGACTTACTGCCACAGCACAGCTTTACAAACGCTGGCCGTGGTGACCCTATGGGAACGAAATTTTCTTGCGGTGATCCTGCGTTTAGGAGCGTACGCGACACCAGCCGTAGCCTTATGCGTGCAATGAGACCGCTCTTAGGTGAGTGCGAACGCTAGCAGCATCCTTACAAAGCAGGTCCGTGAGGTCCTTTAGGTCGATGAAGGGTTTATAAAGAAGCGCCAATGGCACGTCTGGAGTCGCTCATTAGTCAGCCAAGTCGTAAATTGGCGACCTTGTGCCGCGCGAGGCGCTCGAATTGGAGATTGCGGTTTGTTTGTGGCACTTGCAGGTGGATTTGTGGGGCCTCGAATAATATTATTAGGGTCTGGAGGTGGATTTGTGCGGCCTCAGTGAAATTTGGGGGGGCTGGAATTATATTAGTGGGACCTGGATATGGATTTGTGGGGCCTAGAGTGGGATTTGTGAGGCCTGAAAGGGGATTTGTGACGCCTGGAGGGGGAATTGTGAGGCCTTTAGGTGGATTTGTGACTCCTGGAGAGGGATTTGAGGCCTGGAGGGGGATTTGTGACGCCTGGAGGGGAATTTGTAAGGCCTAGAGTGGGATTTATGGAATCCCCAGGATCCAGACCACGCTATGAGGCCCCAGTCTCAGATTTGATGACTATCTGCCCCTGCGACGTCTCGGCCGTCCAGGCTCGCGATGAGGTCAGCAAGGCTGCATCCCTGGAGTCAAACTGTAACGTGGGAGACCTGTGGAAGTCCGATGTAAGCTAGTGCGTGAAGAGCGACATTCACATATGTATATATAAGACATTTGTGTGTATTTTGCCACGTATTCCTCGCTCTGACTTTGTGTGTACGTCTCGCCTAAAAATCTACGGGTTGTTTGTACAGTTCTAGGTAATGTGATTGAGATGAGCTTGAAATGATGACAATTTCCTAAATATAATGATGGCACAGTATTTCACACAAGTTTTTGATACCTTGAACACGCTGCAGTGAGCTCCGTAGTATGAATATTTATTTTAAAAATGTAAAAGTGCCATAAATAGCTCAAAATTATTCTAAATAATGTGTGTAGAAGTGTGTCATACAAATAACGTACAAATGCCCCAATTTACAACGAGATAGCGTATTAAAAGCATGGTTGCATTATTAATGGTAAAAAGTTTTCTATATGATAAATTTTTTAGGTGACACGACAATGTCCTCAATAGCGTTCAAAACAACTGAATAACGCAAAGATAACCTAATATGGCTAACATGTAGCCCATGTGCATCACTCATCCCGCGCATCACTCACCCCACGCATCACTCACCCCGCTCATCACTCACCCCACGCATCACTCACCCCGCGCATCACTCACCCCGCGCATCACTCACCCTACGCATCACTCACGGCACGAATCACTCAGGGCACGCATCACTCACGGCATGCATCACTCACGGCATGCAACACTCANATGCATCACTCACGACATGCAACACTCACGGCATGCATCACTCACGGCATGCATCCCTCACGGCATGCATCCCTCACGGCACGCCTCACGCACGGCATGCATCATTTACGGCATGCATCCCTCACGGCACGCCTCACGCACGGCATGCATCACTCACGGCACGCATCACTACTGCCACGCTTGTACAACTATTACGCTTGCCAGAAAGTAAACAGAATTTAGCTCTGTATAAGATTTCGTTTCTTTATATCTCTTGTCCGTGATATATGAATCAAGTTTCTACTTCTGATAAATATATGAATAGCGCTTTCGCGCACGCTCAATAGCTTTAGCTATACCTTATATTTAACCGTTATAAGATGTAATAGTTATAAGATGTAATAGTTATATGTACATTTCTTCTAGGGGAACATTAATGCACGCATTTGGCAGAAACGTTCAACTGATTTCTGAGGAAAGAATTTAATCCAATCTGATTCGACCCTGGTTGTTTTTGCGTGTTTCAAAAACGGGTTTTATTTTCGCATTTTTTAAGCGAAGTTTAGAAGTGGGTGCGTGTTTAAATAGGCTGCATATTGCGAAATGTTTTTGTGATAAAAGTGCAAAGAGATTTTCCGCTTCTGGTGTATTGAAATTTTATGGTGAACGATGTGAGACATCGGGCTGCTTCCCAATTTCCAGAGCATGTTTTGATAGTGCATAGCCAAGTGTACGAAATGACGTGTAACCTCAAGGGGCTGCGCAGCTTTGCAATTTGTCAGAAAAATAAGCTCTGAACAGCGACCTCTGAGTCCCTTAGCCAGTCATAGCGCACCTCAGCTGGTCCCTTCCGTCGCTCCCTCTCTGTTGCAAAGGAACACAAAAAATCGATGAATCCAGAATGGTGGCAGCAGCTCAACATGCGTCAAACTTTCATCGCCCTAAGAAAAGACGCAAAAAACTCCCATTAGGAGCAGGCAAAAATACTTGAGAAATGGATAGTTGACAATTCGCCGAGCATAAAATTGCTCCGGTAATGGGCGGAAGATTCTTCCGTGCCACAGCCGTATTCAAGGAGCGCATTTATATCCCCTGAAAATAATTTCCTCGCAATGAGCGTGAAGCTAAAAATACTATCTTGAATTAAGCCTTCAATCAACCCGACCGTTTGCTTCGCGAACCCAAAAATTTACGTTCATTCGTACCGCAGTTTTTTCCCGAGGCATCTTGATAGAACTTCCCTGCGGTCATTTTATCTCGTACAATAACGCTGTAATAATGGACACAAGCTATGGAGAGTGTAGCGCAGCTCTCGAGCGAAGCAGTTGTTCTCTCGCCCCTCACTTGGTACATGAACTGCAGGGAGGCGGGCTGTACATAAGTCAGGGACGATGTCACGCCACGAGCACCACAATCATTGTGTCAAGAGATCGCTCCTTGCACGCACCTACTCAATTGAGTAATCAGGATATTCAATATAAAATATTTCACGGTACTCTCGAGGTAATATTCGTAGTGATGGCAAATTGGCAGACACCTCAAGACGTTTTTGCGGCGATGCGACAGACGGATGGGAGAGCCATATGCCGCCCAGCTGAGCCTCTCTCCGAGGCCCTGATGTGCTCGTTTTAAGAATTCATTTCACGACTATCATAGAGACATCGACTTGGCGTAAACATTATGTCCTGTAATGGTCGGATGTACCCAGGTTTGAACTCAGTCACTGAGAGATGGGGAACTTTTGTTTTTGCAGTAGCGAACACATTCAACGTGAGATCCTTACTGCCTGGAGAGGCGCCTGAAAAATCTAGGAGGCATGTGGAGTTCTAAATTTTGCTGGACACGGTGTTTCTTAGATTTTTATGCCGCAAAGGAAAATCATGCTAACTAGAAATACAATTCTATTTGAAGAATATGTAGAGACGACGTTTGCGCTAAAAAATTATTGGTATTATGAAAGAAAGTAAATAGCGCGCATAATGAAGGATATGATTCCAGTCTTCTCAAGCGCTACCTCGGTAGAAATGAAAAAAAATCGATTTTACTTTGATGGTAGTTCTAAAAGTAGCAATTTATAAATTCCATCGTAGTATTTCAATTTCTACCTGAGAGCTCGTAATGAAAGTAGGACACTTAGACCCAATTTGAAATATCACGAATTCTTTAATCGACAAAGAATATTGACTTGTGCCCCTGACTCACAAGTGCTGTACCATCTGAGCAGGAATATTTTCTTCGGCTTGAGCTGGGCAGGTCAACTTCAGCTTTTTAAGATACATGCCATAAGTGAAGCTAAGAAAAAGATTATCAGCTTAAGATTGCCTAGGAAGAAGTCTCAAAGTCAGTGCTATATTTTGATGGGATTACCTTTCGTCCCAGCCTAAGAAGAATTTAAATCTGAATAAACTCTAGATGAAAAAAAACAAAACTCTTTCTAAGCCTGTGAGCGGAATCCTGCACGGTGACTTTTAGTGATGCATATCAAGCCATCAAAGGTTACACCATGCATATTTGCAAGCCTAACTGCAACTTGTTGGATGTGGTGTACGATTGAAGTTTAAAATACTTATCACTAAAATATTGTCAGGCTGAGATCAGAATAAAAGCACTTTTTGCGTACAATTAGGATCAGTATTAAATTTATGGCTTGGAGCAACCACGTTTTATCACTTATTCGATATTGACGGGCCATTTATATTTTTATGGCATCGTCAATTTCTCCGGGTTTCTTTTGCCGACGTACCATGTAATTTTTTTGTTCCTCTGAATTATTATAAAAAATGTTCATAGATTTCAGCTGTGTGCCTTATTAATTATTTACAGCGAGCAATTTTCTATTGAGGAAGACATTGGACGACAGAAAGCATGCCGTATATGCATATACATATTTATTAGAAAACTGAAATATTTCGTGACGATTCCGTGGAGTTTTCTGAAATTTAGGATAATGAAGGTTCACGAAACATGTGTTCTAGAGTGTAGAACAAATCTGTATAGAAAAGAAAACCAGCGAGCTGTGGATGTAAAACGACTGATATTTATAATAAATGGTGGCTCGAAGATGACTTTTTTAGGGAGTAATGTACGTAAAAATTTACTATGCCTCATTAATGAGTAGTTCTTTTAGAAACCGATTGAATATATCCGTCCCTTTTCCACAAAGCTGCTACTTGTTTTTCTGAAACGTGAAGTGACGTCTTATTTCAGACATAGCTGATGCAGACGTATTCTTATTGAAATAGTTTGTCGTACAAAGCTAAGCGCAGCTTTATCGCGTACGAAATTCGGTCGTTGTGAAGGGTTAACTAGGNCCCTCTCGCAGCAGCAGTGGAGGGCTGCCAGCCGAGCTCGGCTCCTGCTGGCTGTGGTGCACGAGCCTGTCGTGGCGGACGAGGCTGTGAGTGACGCACTCCAATTCAGGCATTGAATGTACGCTGTCATGTACAGTCAGTACGTTCTTTTCAAAGGTACTCAATTTTGGAAGTTTAAAAAATTTTGATATGCCAAGATCAATTGTACTTGTGTGTCTTCGAATTACTATGGATGGTGTACGAGTACGTTAGAACACGCACGGTCGCTCGACTTCTACACCAATAAATAGAACGGTTTGCTTCATGGCAGCATGAAATATCGCAGCGCAAAATATTACAACATGAAAAAGAACAGTACGAAATATTACAGCGAAAATATTACAACGAAAAATTACATCATGAAATATTACAGCATGAAATATGGCAGCATAAAATATGGCAACATGAAACATGGCAGTATGAAACATGGCAGTATGAAGCATGGCAGCATGAGCCATCACGGCATGCGATATGTTTTTAAATGTTTCTAAATATGACCGTGTGATCCCAGTGACACTTAAATTCAACCATTATGAAAACAGACCGAGCGCAACATCGGGGGCACCTCCCCCCAGAGCAACACCCGACAGCCTGCTGCACTGACGGACTTCCAGTGGGATGTGAGGCCCCCCAGGGGGCTTAGGGGGGGGGAGGGGAGCAGTAGGGTTAGGTTAGTTAGGTTTGTCCATCGTATGCTGTGGGGACTGGCGTCCCCAGGTAGCACTGTTAGGATACCTCAGCTACAGACAGGACTTCGGGGTCTTCTCTCTTCCGTACAAACTTCGTTTTTTTTCAAATTTTGCACTTCCTTCGCTAGTTCTTCTAAGTCTTTTCTTCTTCTTTCTTTTTTGTTGTTGTTTCTAAGTGCAGAGGATACTGTGTGAGAACACACTTTCTCCATAGGTTTCTTTTTCTTGCAATCCATACTAAACGGTTCTTTCTCTTCGTTTTCATACATGTAATTACATTTTATGCGGCTGGCGAGCTTTAAAAAACTGATCATTATCTGATACAAGTTCACTTTTTATATAATATCTTTCGTTTACATGCGTGCTCAATAGTGTGCTGTGTAGACTGGGTGAAATTACTGCACTGAAATCCATTTATTTTCAGTGATGCGAGAAAGCCGCCCACCTGTCGATCACATTCTACTGAAGTGCAAGCACAAACCTCGGTACAATTGCATGTTACAAGGCGCACAACAAGCGTCGCATTCCAAGCTCGAGAAATCAGGTGATCGAGGCTCCGACTTGAGGTTTAATTAGAGGTTACTCAAGAACGATTGTCATTGGAGAACCTTCTTTCCTGGGCATGTCCTATAATTAGCGGGAGCTTCATCTTAATGGCGAGGTCAAGCCTCATCAGGAGGACTATTAGGCAAAACACAAGCTTCATATGGGTGGCGGTTAGCGCATAGCACCTTGACCAAGGTTCCCATCATCCAGCACCCACTGTATCCATCAGGAAAAGTGGGTCATCTAACACCTCGTGTCACCACTACAACATGGGGGCCATCTAACACCTCGTGTCACCACTGCAACAAGGGGGCCATCTAACACCTCGTGTCACCACTGCAACAAGGGGGCCATCTAATACCTCGTGTCACCACTCGCGTGCCATCACCACGCGCTAGGGTTCCGCCGCAAGTTTAGTCGTACTCAAATTTCAATCGGAAATGCATCGACAACCTCAGAAATACATTTCCTTTTGTTATTGGCTCGATTGCGTAGTTCGGATAAAATTTTTTGTACTGGTAGCAAAATTTTAAACACGACGAAACTTCACGTACGTGATTGCAAAGCTGAGAAAAATATCATTTTGACAAAACGCTACGAATATCGATGATTCTTGACGACTGTAGCGAGAGCAACAGCGTCTTTTACTTGGACGAGGCCGTTTCATTTTCATCGGGGAACTGAAATCATCTCGCAAAATCACACGGAAAAATAATCGGTAAGCAAACCTGTGTAGAGCGAGGACTTTCACGGGCGACTCAAGAAGAGAACATTTATGTCATTGTCCTGGTCGTAAAGCAAATGGGACCTCCTTCCTGGAGTTGTTTGAGAGAATGACTAGCTTCCCAAAGAATTCAAAAGACGAAAAATTTGTTCGTGTGGCTGGTTAACTGCTTCTCGTCACTGGGAGCTCAAACGCAAAAGACAAAAATACACAGTCGGGAAATTCGAGTCAATTTTTACCCTAAAGTGCCTTGGATTCCCCTTGATCCCTCCCTTTTAAAACTAGCCCAGCTAATCTAGCAGAGTTCACAGGCTAGGAGCGCAGTGGTGCGGTCGTTATGTCCGCTTTAGGACATTACCGCAATCTGCAAGCCCCCTTAGCCAGTTCCTCAACTATTCAGAAATAATCTGCACGAAACAGAACTGAAAGAAAACGTCAGAAAACTACCATCGCTAGGGAGAACTACCTAAAGCCAAATTCGCTAATTTTTAACAGCGGTCAACCACGCACGAGTCACGAGCTCATGATTAATTAAATAACTCATGTGTAATGAGGCACACCTTACGCCTTCGAGGCCCTTGTACGTACGTGCCTCGGGTGGCCTAAGTCTCAACGACTCGAAATTTACTCGTTAGAACAATGCCTTTTGCGTGACATTCCTGAATATAGAAACATCTTTTCAGTTGTGGCAAGCCTCTGCTTTCCGTCATAATTTTTCGACGCGGGAGGGACAACGCCAAATGCTTTTGTCCTCTATTCCGTGGGGTCATCAAGCTCCAATCGAAAGCCCCAGAAGATGAAACATTTGTGAACATTCGTAAGCATTTAATATTACCCAGGGGAATGCAAACATTAAGTCAAAGTAACATCTCACCATGATGTAGCGACCCTCATTCGCCCGGGGGTCGTATTGTACTGTATGAAGTAAGGTGCAATCGTGTCTTGAACTCTTCTATTACGTCATTATTTCAAACATAACTGCAACGCTAGTTGCTGAATTTGGTGAGCTTCATAAGAACAGGTAGTTTGATCAATCGCTGCTGTTACCTAATTCTTCTTCCTGGGTATTGAGAATTGTGTCCTGACTCATTGTATTGTAAGACAGTATAGAATGCCTAAAATTCGTAGGAAACTTAGCCTCTGTAAAAATGCTTGAAAGATATATACATACATATATATATATATATATTTGATTAGATTGTTAGTTAAGTTTACTAGTTAGCTCCCTACTGACAGGATATGAGATTCAAGCAAGGCGGAAAAAGAAACTATTTAGTATGGACTTTAGAAACGGCGAATCTATGCACTGATGTGTTCCCACACAAAATTTCCAGCGCATACAAACAGAAAGTTATGAAAGAAGAGAAAGAAAAGATAAAGAATAATCAGAGAAGAAAGCATCAAAATGAAATGAAACAAATTTGGTAATAAAGATAGAAGTTCCGAAGGCATAGCTAAAGCTGAGGTAGCCTAACAGTGTCTGGGGACGCCAGTCCCTACAGCATGTAATGGACACACTCAACTAACCTAACCCTAAATCCCATGCCTATAAAGGATGTTGGTGGAAAAGAAGTACAAAGTTTGACACGAACCAGAAAGTGGCAAACTAAACACTTTTGCCTCTACGAAGCTTTGCAGATTTTGTTTTGTTTTTTGAGATATTAGCTGTTTAATGTTTGGACGGATGACGTTGAAAACAAAATTGCCCAAAAATAATTTGTTCATACTTTTACTTTACAGAGATTCTTCAAAGTTTCTGTCACCCACATCGATATTGGTTTTTAAGGACGCATGCAAAGCCTTGTTCGCTCAACACCGGTGGGATCTGAGGCAGTTCTCGCGGCAGGACATGCAGCGGCTGCTGGCGATATTTCTGAAATGACAGGCCTTTTCCACGGCATCCGGCAGTCCTTGAGTCAAAAATTTAGTAAGTGCATCTATATAGGCAGTGGAAACTTTTAACGATTTCTATAAATTAAATGCTTAAATAATTATTCTTTGGTTATTTTGTTTTCAAATTTCCTCCTTTTAAACATTGAACAACTAATATCTCAAAAACCAACAAAAATTTTCCGCAAAGCTTCATAAAGGGAAAAGTGTTTAGTTTGTCATTTTCTGGTATATGTGAACTTTTGTACCTCTTTTTCCCCACTAGCCTGTTCATATTACTGGCGTTAAATTGAAGGGGGGCAAATTTGAAGATTTATAGTCCTGACCACAAGACAAAATCCTACCATTAAAATGACTTACTTTTATTTTCGTACTGGTACAAAGAAATGGGTTAATTATGCGTTCAGTTCAGAAGTAAGACTAATGGGAAATTTTGTTAAATAGTAATTTAAGAGTAATTGGATAAATTATATAAAGTTCGTGAAGCATTTTTCTTCTGTAATTTAATCACCATCAATTTGAAACGTGCTTCCAACTCAGGTAATTTTATATGATATTTATTTACGTATTTCAGTACACTCGTACTCCGTTCATCTGGAAGCAGGGCGGCGGTCGCACTCGACATTATACAAGAAGTGAACGAGTCTCACCACAGTCTGCGCGCTCGTTAAGTGGTGACTAAACCCCTCATATTTTCTTCAATGTTTGAGAATGGCAGCCTCTTTCATTGAGAACTATTTTTCCTTGTGTTGTATGCTTCACATTTTCGTGTTTCGATCGTTTTAGCCCAAAGAGTCAAAACATTTGTCCTCTCTGACACATTTTCTTCAAACCACACATTATAAGCTCGGCAACAACTATTTAACAGACAAAAATGGGTCCTTACGTATTATCGGGAGGACTTTTGATTTTTAC
>VOMN01078380.1:0-11141 GCA_014899125.1 Orchestia grillus | reverse complement strand
CCAGACTGTCTAGGCCCAGACTGTCTAGGCCCAGACTGTCCAGGCCCAGGCTGTCCAGGCCCAGACTGTCCAGACCCAGGCAGTGCAGGCCTAGGCTGTCCAGGCCTTGTCCCCTGTCCAGGCCTTGTCCCCTGTCCAGGCCCAGGCTGTCCAGGCCCTGTCCCCTGTCCAGGCCCAGGCCGTCCAGACAGCTATGAGCAGAGCAGGTGGGCGCTTGGAGCTGCAGCCGTGCGGCGCTGGGCGTGTCACCGCCTGCCTGCGACCGCTGGCCTGGTCTGGGCCGACCTCCCTCACTTTATTATATATAGAGCTAGGAAAATTATTTGCGACCCTAAGCAATCTAGATGAGCAAAATAAGGTGCATTAATCTTTAAAATATACTTCGGTAAAACTTAAATTCTTACATTTCGGCCGCTGAATATCCTAAGTGATGACTGAAAGTCTCAAGAAAACGTGGTAGATGGAATTTGCTTCTCCCTTTATAAGATATTACTTAGACTTTCAATCCCCACTGAAGATGTTCAGAGGACGATACGTTCAAATTTAAGGCCCACCACAACACATTATAAGATTAGTTCAGATTTCTATTGCCCTTTTATTCCGTCCATATGCTCCCTCTCCGAGGGCCGCATCACCATCCATCCACCTGTTGCGGCCACAATACCTGTTGCTGCAGCAGCGCTGGGCCTCCTCAGCACGACCTCTCACCACAAAACACAGACGTCAACTGAGCCCCACACAATCCTCGGCCTCCTCCTCGACCCCACGAGTCGTAAGTATTCCGTAACTCCTGAATTTATGCCATAAAGTTAATTTACAGCCCATTTGGGACGTTGACGTGAAGATGAACTCGATTCGGGGCTTTGAGAATTGTGACTACAAAATTTCGGCATCTAGAGGCAACGTGGTAAATTTTGCACCACTGTGAGTTCCATCTCACAGGCCATGTGATCAGTGTGGCATCGAGGGCACGCGAGACAAGACGAACATTAAATCTGGATCCCACAAGTCCTCACAAGCCGCACCTGCACCTCGCAGCGCCCGCCGGAAGTTTGAAACGTAGACGCAAATCCCAAGTATCACTTAAACAAAAATGGTAGGAGAGTTTTAGTCTAAGTCGGTTTTTCAAAAATAAATTAGTATCCAAAAATGTTCAAGACGGAGAAGTAACTTAAAGAAATTGAATCATGATGTAAAAGAGGGATAGCCATGGATGATGCGGGGCCATTGTGTCGGCTTACTTTCCGTGAGTCACATGAAGCCACCAGCGTGTAGGCATCGACATGTATGCATCAACATGTAGGCATCAACATGCAGGCATCAACATGTAGGCATCAACATGTAGGCATCAACATGTAGGCATCAACATGTAGGCACCAATATGTAGGCACCAACATGAACGCACTAACATGTAGGCACCAAACGCAGCTCTGGAAACAATCTGTCTACACGCAAACGTGTCCACAGCTTCAACACAGCAGAGCTAAACTTCCAAGAGATATCCGACATTTGGAATATGTGTCCAATTCAAGAGAGTAAACCTGATCCTTACAATCACTTCCTCTGTTACATGTCAGTATTTATCAATACGTATAATAATAATTTTTATAGATAATTCTTAGTAAATCATTTTTCACACGCTAAGATTACTAAACGAGTCTGTTTTTACTTTGCATTTTTCCAGTGCCTCCTGCAATTTTCTGTCACCGGAAGTAGCGAGTGCTCGAACCGCTCATTCCAGGCCATGGTTTGCCTTCTCGATTTCTTGGCAGGAAATACTGAAGAAAAGCAGTAAAATGTTGGAGCTCATCATTTCCCGCAGCGCAGGGAAGTTTCCTCGAGAAATTTGTGAAAGACTCACGGAACTTCAGCGAGTTCTTCTCTAAACCTCAGCATTTCTCTGAAAAATTATGCCCACCCGTATCATGGTGGATTTGGGCAATTCAAATCAAAAAAATAAATTCACAAAATTCTTGACCAACACCAAAGTTGAGGTACGTAAATTCATTTTTTATATATTGAAAGCAAAACACGTCCAGATCTCTACGCACTTCATGACTTTAGAGTCATCTGGCTGAAGTTATGTGCCCCTAAACATAGACTAAACATCGCCTTAAACATACACCAAACCTTGACTAACCCGACAGAAAACATGGACTGGCGAAATGGTATGAAATATTCCTCATATTTCTACAATAATTTAAGCTTTTGACTTCTGTCATCACTTCGCCTTGAGCCATCGGCTACCATATTAAAAGTTAACGTCTGTAATATCAAAGCGATTTCCATATTTATGCAGCTCTTTCATTAAAGAAGAGCATTGCAGTAGTCCTCCACCTAGGAGAAATTCACCAAATTCCAAGATTCCAACAAATTCCAAGACAAGCGTATTGAGAGCATGTACACCATCAACTAAGACATACATAGAACGCAGGTCGTTCTCTCCGACTCCCGAAAGGAAGAGCTCATCCTCTCCGACTTTGAGAAGTCAGGCAGTCCAACTCAAGAAGATCAATTTGATCAAGGGATAGAAGCGAATTCAAGCGTACACAAGCGAAATGAACCTAAGCTGAGAAATGATCCACTCCGAGTCTCAACCTCCGCAGCCACGCAGGCTTCGGGCCCTCACAATTGAAGGCCCTCAGGTGCTCCTGGCCGCTGAGTAGTCCGCGCCGTCGAGGGGCAGCGATGCTGTCATGGCATTGCCGTCTATGCGACATCTAATTTTGGAACCAACGATAATGATAAGAAGACCTAGAACCACGACAATATTCAGCTATTTACATCAGTTTCTGGGCCCTCGAGAACAGTAATTCTTCTGCCAACTAGGCTGTAGGAGCCCCGGTGGTCAGATTTTGTGACTTTTTAATAGACAATACAGAAATTTAGATTACAAATCAAATTCAGTTGCATCCATATTCCTTGATGACAACCGAAGATATCTAAATATTTATATGCCATACAGACCATATTCTTTCAGAGCACCATGTTGTTTAGAAACATCAAGTTGAATAATTTCCTACTATGGGTTCCAGTGAATATCTTATCTCAAAGCGGAAAATTGTTCAACTTAAGTCATTTTAGACATGATTTTCTCAAGCCCGACAAAATAATTTCTAATAAATCAAAACTTGCACGACATTATGATTGCGCTCTAGGACAAGAAAAACAACGATTGCGTAACACTTAACCTGTGTTAAAGGCCTATTTCCGTGATGCAAATATTGCCCAAATTTGCTGCAGCTCTTATGGAATCTCTTCAGATGAATCGGATTTACTTTTCTGGTCAGATGATTTCTTCTCTTCTGTATCCCTCGCCTTTATGCTCTCCTGCACCTGGGGAAAAAATCATGATGTTCAGGTTTGTCTCCGCTGGTGAATCAGAAAAGCTTTTAAAAGAATAAGGAAAATTATGCGTGAGGAAGGAGCTCGTTATTTGAGGAGAGCGTAATTAATATCTGCGTACAAATCGCGAGAGGAAAAAATATGTTAGTTATTTTATGCAGATTATAAACTGAATGATAATCCAATGAAACTAGATTCTTACATAGACCTCTAGCTACATTTAGAGTATTTCAACATTATTATAAAAAGTCAAGTCAAAACTGTACTATAGTTGCATTGATACAAAAAGTAGCTATGAAGTGTTACTGCATTATAATTAAATATCTTACAATGAAATATGGTATTAAATATAGCTGAAATAGGTAATATATGGACCGTATGTAAAAATCTTTCGTTGCAAGGACTGAAAACACATGATATGATGTTTTATGAACGCCCAAATGACTCTTAAACCGTAGTGACACTTCGTAGTCCAGAATTTGAGGTAACGTATACTATAAAGTAAAGAAAATCCCTTTTTGCGCAGCCATGAAGGCCTATGAGGCTGGTGCTTACACTGGGTTTCTAAAACATCACGCTAGACGCTATAGCATCAAGTACCATCACTCCCTAAGCGGGATGTTAGTCTGTCGCAAGCGTTACCCCAGCACCAGCCTTCACGTTCAGGTGACCTGGGATGACACGGAGAGGGAGATCTCGCGCCAGGCGGACTCGAACTCGTGACCACTCGGACCGCAGTCGAGCATCCCACCCAGGAGGCTATCCAGGAGCTAAGACTGTACTGTATTAATTTATATTTTGTAATGAGATTGTACCTCAATCTGGCTGGACCATTCAAATACCCTTAATGAACAGAGACACATCTCTACCGTTCGCAAGACCTCACGACAAGCCATCAGTTGAGTCTGGTATGATTTGACTAATAAATATACTGCTCACGACAAGACCTCACCTCAATCTGGTAGGACCTGACCACGAGGAATGAGTGGGCGGTGAGGATGAGGATAGAGAGGAGGATGACTGAGAGGACGAAGCTGGTGGAGGGGGTGCGTGCGAACAAGATGACCACCACCACGGCCCCCACTCCTGAAGCCACCATCTCCACACTCACCCACGCCAGGAAGGGCAACATCAACCATGGCAGTTCCTGCCGATGGTACTTTTATTCATGTTCCTTCCAGATAAACTAAAGCCTCGTACCAGCTCAAACTTCCGTAGGCATTTGCGTAGAGTAAAGCTGTAACCGTTGACACTATTTTGTTTTCATTTCCAAAAGTACTTATTTTTGTGTTCAATATCGTTCTGATCATTTTGAACACGTAAATATTGGAATTAAATTTCAAAATTACTTAAAATTCTGATATCAATTGAAAATCCCAAGAAAAATGTACGTTTATACCTCTGATTCGAATTTAGTCATATCAGAGTGGAGAGTGTGATCTAAAAAGAAAATATATTGTTAATGTGTAAAAGTTATGCATTCCGGGCATTTTTGACGTTCTGGACCAGCGTTTGAACTAGATGACCTGTTCAGAGATAGATTGAAACGCTTGGATCTGTCCAGATTCTTTCAGCGGAGCCCAGCAACTAAAGTCGAACCAATTGCAGTCTTATGAACGCCTCCCTGTCCCTTTCGATAGACGCGCTGCTCTACGCTTAACCTAATTCGAAATAGAAATAGAATTGAAATGTCAAATTGCTAATCAGTAAGTTTTGGCCTTCCACATTTCGAAGTTGTAGAAAATTTACCGAGCAAATTTTTACGTGATGACATCGTATTAGCAAGGATAATCCCTATTTTTGTATTGTCGGCCAATGAATTCATTCAATTTTCTCAAGAGTCGATTGAGGTCTGTTCCATCTCTTGATTCGGCTGAGGATTTGTACAAAAGTCCTCCATCTAAAAAAGTTTCTTTGTGCTTCGTTATTTCAAAAGACATTTGAAGAATATACGCCTAGGCGCGATGAGTTCATATAGAATACTGCACAATTATTATTATTATTTTTTTGCTTGGCCGCCTTCATTGCAGAGTGGTCAGTCGTGCATGCGACCGCGAGGACTTGGGGCTGGGACACCAGGACGCAGGGCTGGGACACGAGGACGCGGGGCTGGGACACGAGGACGCGGGGCTGGGACACGAGGATTCCCGCCAAGAAATGTTGAGGAGGAAATCTACCTTCAAGTCTGATACTCATTCCATGCTTGATATTTTCATCCCCGAAAATTTTTAGACTGATCCTCTGATAAAGGAATATCTTAACAGAGTATTTTACATATTCCAACAAAGGTATTTTACATATGCTAGTAAAAGTGTTCTACATATCCTAACAATGTATTGTGTATATTCCAACAAAATTATTGTGCACATACTAACAAAGGCATTCTACGCATTCTAACAAAGGTATTCTTCACATTCTAACAGCGGTATTCTGCATATTCTACGAGGCATTCAGCGAGGAGGGAAGCAAGAGGTGTCCTCACCCCCCTGACCGCCGTCAGCAGCAGAGCTCCCGCCAGGATGCTCAGCACGCTGATGGCCGCCTCGAAGCAGTCAGCCACGGCACCTGCGACCACAGCGGGGGGGTCGCGAGTGAGTCAAGGTGGGGGGACGTAAGTGGGGACACAGAGTACTTTGACAATCTCTTCAAAGCATAAAACGGTTGTGATTATTTAATCAATGTTCTCAACAATTTTCATTTTATTTTTTAATTTGTGCTCCATGCGCAGTATTTGAGAATGATTTGAAAAAATGAGCTTGATATGTCATATGCAGCAGCACTCCGTATGTCCTGCATATTTTCCCGTGCTGATCAATTTTCTCCTGTTGTTCCTATGACACAAAGGTATGGACTACCAACTGTCCTGCGGTAGTAGCACACAACAACTTTGTGCTGCGCAACAAAGTAACTCCAACTGCCATGTGGCAATAGCACATAACAACTTTGTGTCACTCAGCCAAGTACTCCAACTTTGTGACAGGACAGCGAATTGTCCGCTCCTGGCACATGCCTTGGGATTTTAAAATGCAAGCGAAATTGTTGAAGAGGAAGTTGGCGGCGTTGAAATTTTCCAAGGAGAGCTTCGTTACCGCACTTTCTTCACGAAGTTCTCATTAAAAGTTGCTGCTGCTTAATCTCTCTCTCACAATTCTAATACACAAAGAGCATCACGTATGGTTGCAATGGCTTACATTTAGCTTAGAATATAAGCACGTAGTGTACTGTGAAACATGGGACATTCTACTAAGGAACGTAAATGTCTTCAAAACATTATAAGTGAGTTAACAAGCATCAGAGTCTATGAAACACTGTTGGTATAGCCTCTTTACTTCAACATTTAGTTAATTCGTTCATTTACTGCACCACTCCGAGATGCCCACAACAACATCCCGTAGAGCAGCATTGGGGCACGCAGGTGAAGCGATCGCCTCCTGCAGAGGAAGCCCAACAAAAGAAACTTGTGCTCGGCTCAACTTCAAAGCGTCCCTCATTAACGATTTTATTTTGGAACTAAAGTTTCTGTGAGGCGTTGATGAGCTACAGTGCATCGAATAGCCAGTTCTGAAAAAATATTTGTGAAAATACGTAGCAAAATGATATTATGATATGACCGCATCGTGATTTGTGCTCCACCCCGTAAACTCACCGCCTTTCAGGGCCTCGAAGCCGATAACTCTGGAGGCGAGTGCCAAAACTCCAATGGCCTGCGGAAGTGGAAGAAGTGAAAAGCTTTGAGGGCCCTTCACACGATCAGTCAATGTCTGAAGGCAGCGTCGTAAGACACCCAAATACGCGTATCGAATGCTAACTTTGCACTCAATTTCAGAGTCACGTCTGAAGTCAGTGATCCATTCCGACCTAACTCCAGACGAGAGAGGACAGTTAGCAGTCGACTGCAATATTCCGATGTTTTCAGACATTGACTGATCGAGAGAAGGACCCCTTTTACGGCAGTCGTAGTGACGTCACAGCTGGACAGAAATGTAATATTGTAAGGTAATAAAAGACAATCCCTTTGCATTCCCCCCGTTTCACAGATATAGCTGTTGTATCATAGTAGAATACCAATTAATGAAAGGATTGTTTTTGATTTTTCGAACTAAGAAAGTCTCCACTCACAAAGCCCTTTTCTTTCCCTAATGGACGCTATTTCTTTGTTAGATAGAAAGATTTCGAGGCATTTTTCACAAATGTTGTTCCTCGAATTCAAAATCATTTTGACTAGTACTGCACAAGTTATGTAACTATGCGAAAACACAAAACGACATGTTTTCAAAATAGATACAGTTACGAAAGTGATGCATAGAGACTCGCCGCTGCATTAGTGCTGTGGCCATGCTCTGAGGTGCACCTGCTGGAAGCGGTACGGAGAGCGGTGCCGAGTTCAGGGAGGTCATTCCGCAGGACGCAAAGTAGAAAACGGGTCTAGTCGTGCGTTTTGTACAGTGAATTTGTTTTAATTAACTATGTATCTCAATTTTTATATGTTTTGCATAACAATGTGTGGTAATTTTGCAATTTGAGAGCTGAGGCCTCGGAGCGAGAAGTTAAAACTTTGCACTCAGGAACATTTTAGTCATAGTGCAGTTGTTCTCGTAATGACCAGCAAATGAAAATGTGAGTAAACCTTGCATCGACGGTCACTCATTTACATTCTAAAAGAAAGATTTTATTTAATTTCTTGGGTTTAAAATTTTATATTCCCCTGGAAAGACTCACAGGCGCAAGAGAAAATCGTTTATTCCGAAATCAGGCACATACAAAGTATAAGACAATCAGATTTTCAGTCAGTAAGATTACAGCCTTAAAATCAAAACGTGGAAATCGCAATGAAACTTCTAATTGTGATCTGTTCGAATGTAACCTTAAAAATACGAGTGAAAGTGGCGTCGAAATTTCAAATTGGGATTTTAATTCTATGATAAACGCAAAAAGTTAAATATTAACTACAAAACCTTGAGTGCATACATCTTAAAAAAATAACACTGCAACGTTGACCTATTAGGTTCTATGCTAACCTAGATTTTCTTATACATCATGAAAAGAAATGAAATAAACGAATATTTTTAATTTTACTCCTGAACACTCCTCAATCGTGTCATCACGCAAGCACACATTTTCTCTCTCGCTCAGACGGGCAGCCCACCAGCCCAGCCAGGCTAGACCCTCACGGGGTGACCTACTATGTTGGCCAGGGCCAGCACCAGGCAGCAAGTGTAGTTGGTGCAGCAGCAGCAGCAGCCCATCTTGTCACAGACCTATGCAAAGTTCAAGGTTTTCCTCTAACGAATTTTCTTACACGTTGCAAAAGAAATAATTTACTATGAAAAACTGAATAGTGACACTTTGCACAAGCAAAGTCATTCAAAGATGCACCTAGGAATTCACATTGAAGTAAGCTGAAGTGATTATTCTGTTCAAAACTAAGGATTTAGGAATAAGTTCAATTTTCTGAAAATGTAAGTTGGAATCGTTCAATTATTTTAAGCTCAAGTGGAGGTTATAATGTTGTAAAGTAGGAAAGTTATAGCGAGAATTTATTTAGAAAGAACTTGTGACCGAGAGAAAAGGTGCTAACTGTGAAGGAAAAGAGCTCTACCGCCGCGACGACTTCTGTGAGAACACCATCACTCAACAGCTTCGGCTGACCACTTCTCCTTCCTTCTCAATACATCGAATGGTCTTAGAACTTTGACTACGACGAATAATTTTCATTTGGGGCGGTTTTCTCAGTTGAACAGCAAAGATTTAATTTGATAATATGAACATTTTAAAAAGAAGTCGGTTTACAATCTTGTTCATCGCTGTGTGTGGACGAAAAATCGAAATCACTCAAAATGAGCATGTGTGCTCAAAGGAGCAATAATGCAAATTCAATGAGGATTTCACTAACAAAAATTCCATCGAATTCCCTTGATAGTATTATTGGGTATTCCTGAAATCAGTGCTTTTCATTCATTTTTAATTTACTGCGAGAGTAATTTTGCAGAGTTAGAAATCTTCGCAGTTTGCATTGTTGACTGTCTGCTTCGCCATAGCAAAATCTCTTCAAGAAAAATTACGTGCATTGACTATAACATTGGTATCGATGAGGAAGTATTATTTTCCTAGTGATGCAACAAAGTACAAAATTTCAGGATTCAAAAGAAATCGTATATTACCCAACCTATTCCATAATCTATTGCGTTGCTTAAACTCCTTCAAAAGTAGTCACTTTTGGCTACTTTTGAGTAGGTACTCAGGATTGATGTGTATAAGTCTACTTAATCTTGCCAAAACATCGGCTCGTGTTCACCACTGACGTGTCACACCTAAGCTGCCAGCGCTCCCACAGCCCGGACTCTGACGGCCACCAAACTGTAGTGGTCCACTGTCTGCGCAGACCGACGTACGACCCATCGATTGCGGTGTGCATGGTAACCGTGCAAACGCAGCCAGGTGCGCCGCACGTCAGGGCAACGATGCAGCACTGACATGTGGTTTTGTAAGAAATAACTCACGTTTGTCTTTTTCTGTTGTAAAGCAGCCACACGTTCGTCTTTTTCAGTTGTAAAGCAGCCACACGTTCATCTTTTTCAGTTCTAAAGCAGCCACACGTTCGTCTTTTTCAGTTCTAAAGCAGCCACACGTTCGTCTTTTTCAGTTGTAAAGCAGCCACACGTTCGTCTTTTTCTGTCGTGGAGCAGCCACACGCTCGTCTTTTTCTGTTGTGAAACAGCTACACGTTTGTTTTGTTCTCTTTTGAAGCAGACACACGTTTGTTCTCTTCTGTTGTAAAGCAACTCCTCGTTCAGTACAAGATCTTCTCTCTAAGTGCGGGCTCATTTCCAAGCAGCAAAGCCCGAGTGAAAACATTTCTTATTCGTCGTTATTTGACCGCGGCAATATTATCAGACATATTTACTGACTTAATAAACCCGAAATCAAATCACGAATTACCAAAAGTACTTTTATATTCTGCATTTCTATACAATACAAATTTGTTTCAGGACAAACATTCTTCTGTTCAATCTCTATTAGACTAAGTGCTTATTGAAAGGTCCTTCACACTATAAGTCAATGTCTGAAGGCAGTGAGGAAGACACCCTAATATGGGCATCGGATGTTAACTTCACTGCCTGGTCTGGAGTCATGTCGGTAGTCAAGGGACAATACAAATCCTTGACTTCCGACACTGTCTTCAGATATTGACTAACCATGTGAAGGGCCCCTACACCAACAAACCGGTACTCCCTCACAATTAAGCTGTCACTTATCTTCAAATACTTGCTCACCAAACAAAATATCAAAATCGCCCCTCCTGTGTTTCTCTGTGAAACCCAACAATACAACAATAGACTATTTTTCAAGAAACTCGAAGTGCCTTTTTGATGCATGAACTCCAGTACCGTGCGCCCCGATATCAGGCGCGGTTTACTCATCAGGTGCGGCTCACTCATCAGGCGCGGCTCACTCATCAGGCGCCGCTCACTCATCAAGCCTTGGGAAACTGAGGTCAGCACTCGCTGCAGCGCCTACATCGGAACAAACTGCACGACGGTGTTGTGGGTTGTTTGGTGGATGTTGATTCAAGTTCCGTTCGCTAATTATTCAATTATTTTTAAAAATTGTAATGATTTGAATTTTTTTTATACTCTCTATTTTAGCAACGAGGAGGCACGAGAGCCAAAATAGTCAAAAACAATCTTAACATTGAATGTTTTAATAAAATCAAAACCCTTTTCAGGATTTAATTCGATGCACTAACTAGCTTGTAGTGACCACTACATGATGAAGAAACCGAATGGAGCGCTGCA
>VOMN01078377.1:0-16288 GCA_014899125.1 Orchestia grillus | reverse complement strand
GTGTAAATAAACTTTAAGAGTTCCTCTATCGTTTGCAATTATTCAAATCTCTGTGCTTTTCGTACTTTTTTCTTTATTAATTTTTTAAAAGGGTTCGTTACTTATGCGCCACCCTGTAGTTACTAAACATGCCTTCATTAATACTCTAAAGTAATGTTTATTCTACCCACGCCATCAATAACAGGTATTTAATGCCAGCATTCAAGCGACCTGAAGTCTGAATGATGCCTTGCCAAGCAAGGGCTGTCTGCTTCGATGGCTCTACAGTCAAGGTGTTATCTGCACAGGCCATTAAGTAATATAATCCATTCAACCATTCAGAGAGCCCGCACCTACTCTGTGGATGACCTACTTGAACGCGCTCCACCTCGACCGACGAGCCGCCATCTTTGAACTGGCTGTACCACTCCTATATCGCTGCAGTGCCCGTTGTTTCCTTCCAAAACTTTTACTGAACCTTGGGGATTCGAGAGATACCCCGTTTCTTACAGGAATGTAAGCCCCGTTTCTTATAAAAATGCAAGCCCGTTTTTTACAGATATGCAAGCCCCATTTCTTACAGAAATACAAGCCCCGTTTCTTACAGAAATGCAAGTCCCGTTTCTTATAGAAAACATGCCCCGTTTCTTACAGAAAACATGCCCCGTTTCTTACAGAAATGCAAGCCACGTTTCTTACAGAAATACAAGCCCCGTTACTTACAGTAAGCCCTGTTTTCACAGTAATGTACTCCCAGTTTCTGACGATAGCGTAAGCCCCGTTTCTTACAGTAACGTTAGCCCCGGTTCGTGCAATATCTTAAAAAACCTTTCCCAGAGTTAACGCAAGCCCCGTTTCCTCACCGTATCGTTGTAGGGACATAAAGCATGGTTTCAACTACTTTTTCATCTCTTTTAAATCTGCTTACACCTCACGCGTTCTCACCAGACCTCAGAATTTAAGACATTTAAAAAACCTCCTTTCATGTTCTTCCAATGTCGTGAAACGCACGACGTATGAGACAAGCTTAGACCAGGCTACGCCTCACATCAATCCTGCTAAGTCGCGTTCTTGCTCTGACTGCATCGAATACTACCACCCGAGGGTAAACTTAAAACCTCTTGTAACGTCCAGACCTGTATCTTATCTGACATACAAAATGTTTAATTTCAATTAAATAATCAATTATACTAATTCGGTTACTAAAAGGACAATAAAAACATGTGGAAAGAAAAAGTTAATAGAGCTTGCGCATCTTGTTGCGCACGGCTCATATTGTTTCTCTGACTCTACTTAAAGCTATGATTAAAGTGACTTAAAATCAAAAATTGTTCCTATATCAACATTGCAACTATGATTGTAAATATCTGTAACAAGAGCACAATTGTTTTGGTGCTGTATTTGTTAATGAATGAATGCAAATGATTAACGTAGTCGTTCAACTAGAGTTAGGTTGTTTTTATACGCGCTCGTATCATTTATTTTTTATTTTCTCCATAGTAATTTTCTATTGCGATTTTTGTGTTTGAATTTAATTAATGTCTTCGCAATGATGATGTAATGCAGGTAATCTGAAATGATTTTCTTTAGAGATGTGTCCTTTTACGTCGGCTCATCTTTTCATTCACTGCGTAAGACTATGTAACAATTTTTTACTGCTGTTTTGTCTGTTGGATGTAACCATGACTTACCTTTTTTTCAATACAGAAAGTGATAAAAGAACTTTAATGCTACAACCTTGCATTTGTGGTAAAGTTAATGAAATTTCAAATTTACCTTTCCCATTGTAATACCAGAAATAAATACGATACGAGTAATACTGAAGTAAATCCTTACAGAAAAGAAAGGCATGCTGTTCTGTTGTGTTGTAGCAATGTTATTTGGAAATCCCGCTTCATTGCTACAGGCCGAAATCATGGCTCATAAGAAAAAAATTCATTTAAATACTGATTTTCTCCCTCGGGCTAAACTAAATTTCAAACGTCGGGAAGCTGATATTGAAGCGCTTGCTGATACTCGCTTAACTATTGCAAAAGCTGGAAAGATTGGGATGGATTTTAGAGGTACCTGCGATTTAACCGAAAACCACTCATGCGTTTTGTTCTTGATTGAATTCAGTCACATTCAGAATAAGCCAAGTGCTTCCTTGGATACCTTGGGGATGTTTGGGCCTCCACGCCCGGGCCACTTTTCTTTCATAAATTTTTCCGCAAGAATTAATTTAAATCAATTATGAAATAGTGAATGATGCTAAGAATTTTTTTTATTCCTCTACGAATGTTTATGTGCCTTCCACCCAAAGAAGTGATCATCTATACTTATTTATTATCTCCTACACGGTCTCACAGCGAACATTAACTCGTAGCATTTGTCTTCTAAAGCTTACGTTTGCCTCCCAGTGAGAAGTGCAGCTGTACAAAATCATATTATTTGCTCATATATGTACAAGTTAGACTGCAGTGGTTCTATGTAGACCAGCTGTTTGTACAGGAGCGAGCCTGAGTGTAATCGTGCTATGTGGAATGCCTGTGCACCTACAAGATAGACTGTAGTGGTACCGTGTGGACTGTGTATGTACACCTACATGGTAGACTGCATTGGGGCTCTGTGGACTGACTGTAGAGCTGCAAGGTAGACTATAGTGGTACTGTGTGGACTGTGTATGTACACCTACATGGTAGACTGCATTGGGGCTCTGTGAACTGACTGTAGAGCTGCAAAGTAGACTGGTTCGGTGCTACGTGGACTGCTGTACCCTAACCTGAACTGATCGGTCTAAATAGCATCTCCTACTTACGCCTCTTATTTGTGCTCACAAATTGATTGGAACGGATAAATTGAATCCAAAATTTGAACTTACCAATTGAATGCATCCGATATTTGAAAAAATAAATCAAATGCAGATTGCCAAAATTTATTAACGCGAGATCAAAACTTTCAATGGAAAAACTGAGCTCCGCAAGGGTCTATCATATCACTTTTTAGTTCAAAGTACTTGGTGAAATGGTTCTTTCTACTTACTCGTACATGCATTGTTTGCTCGAGGCATCGCTCTCAAACGAGGTCTCGCATAAGATGCGATTTTACAATTCCAAGTACAACAAATCACGACTTGCGAAATGTGTCTTCCGGGTTCAAATAAAATATAGAGCACATAGTTACTGATAAAATTAATAATAATTGTACACGGATTTCACTACAGGCTGGAATGATAAAACACTCCTACTTATTACCATGAATTGTCTTTGAATGTAAACCTATATGCAAAGATCATATCTCCTATGTATCTGAGCTAAATAAATTCACCGAAATCATCAATGAAGCTCAAATACCTAACGAATACAATGAAATACTGAATGAGAAACACACCCATTTTTATGGTACGGGCCAGAATAATGGTAGCTAAGGCAGCTCCGAGAAAACTTTAATTGGCACTTCTAAAATGAAATCTTAAATATGTTCAAAGTTTTTGATTCAGACGTCATTCAAGAGATTCATTAAAAATGAGACAGAAAATACAAACGGTGTAAGACTTCAATTCAATGCAATGTTCAATTTTTAACGATTATAACCTTATACTACAGAGGGCTCTAAAAAATATACTCACTGTTTATGATTCACTAATTTCGAAACAGAACAACTTACAAGACTTACGCTAACTGATCTTATGAGGAAGTGTAGCTTAACTTCTAAATTTGTCTCGAGTGGGTGGGGCTCACCGCCCATTTGAGTCCATGTGCAGTACTTTTATTTCAAATTTATTGAATAACGAGTAGTGAGCACATTTTTTTGGTCCTCTTCGTAAAATAACTTCCGTGAAACTCAATTTTTTATGTTCTGCATAGGTCCCAATTACAATTATACTCTGATATTTTACAGAATTCGGGTGCTTGAGAAAGTTTTTACAGCAATTTATAGACACTTTTCAAATTCATATCAAATTTAATTTTCGCCTAAATATTGGCGAAAATTGGTGAAACACTAATTTTATTTTCTAAAGCTATTTGTAGCTAAAAAGCCTAGACACAAAGTGTTCAATGTTTACACGGCCTGTCCAAGAAGTGAGAGCACTGAACTTTTAACGCACAAACAGAATTTTTCAAAAGCGATGGCAGCACTGCGTTCAGGCTCGGTGCGTTGGGAGCGGAATGAGCACGGGCTAATCTCAGTCAGGGGAAAGCTCGCTAATCCCAGTCAGGGGAAAGCTCGCTAATCCCAGTCAGGGGAAAGCTCGCTAATCCCAGTCAGGGGAAAACTCGTGTTGCAATGCCGTGTTGAAATGAGCGTCTCGCTTCTGAATCTTGTCAGCTGCGAGTTGAGGTGAAGCGCAATCCCATTTCTTTTCCCGAAAAAAACGCACCGATCCAGATTATCAATTGAATCGAAACTATTTCTGGAGATGGTGCAATGAGCTGCATCTATGTGTGCGACTTGTGTCGTGCTTTTGAAGCCGGTAGAACAAGTATTCATTGTGAAATAAGGAATAGACCTCTATCAATCATGACTCATGAGGAGGTAATGTCTTTTGGGACCGTAAAAAAGTTTCCCTCATTGAATTTTAGCTTCTAGAAGGGAACAAATAATGCCGTGCGGTAGGGTAAAGCCCTGAAGAAACTGCCGCTTACGATACAGAAGAAAGTGAGAGGAAAAGTAAAGAAGGGCCTGTGTTCGTCCCATGATAACGTACGTGTTCTCACAGCCAACGCCACAAATTAACTCTTGGACTCATTGGTTGGGATCTCATCAGCCCCCTGCACACAACCCTGATTAAGCAACTTCAGGTTCTTAGTTTTTCATCTTCTGAAGAAGTTCATAGATAGAAAAAAGGTTTTCGACCTACGATGGGGTCCCCAGAGAGCGGCTAAACGCAGGGCCAAAAATTCTTCAGCAATTTTTTGCCTTACCAAACTTTTGTCTGTTAAGAAGGCAAGAAAAATCACCCCTCAATTTACAAAGTGAGTTGAGAAAAGAAGCGACAGCGCTTAAAAATAGTGTTTGATGAACATGTATGAATTTTTCAAATCGCCAAAAATAAATTGCCATTTCGGTTTTAAAAAAACTTGGGACTCTTGACATCCTTTGTAAAGTTACGTTAAAGATAAGGTTAATTTTTTTACTTCTCATCTTACTGAATAATTTTATTTTAATAACTGTTCGTCATAGTTTCAGAGAAAGGTACTTGATAGTGGCTAAGGATATGAATAAAAGAGAACAATTTTAGGCTTAAATGAGGCATACCAAACTCCAGATGATGTGACAAAAGCTAGAAAAGCAAACAGAATGGTACATAGTTTACAGAACTTAACACGATTCCTTGGGATTGGAAGAACCGACAATAGCCCCGGACAAAGTCGTCTTCGCGTTGCATGAACATTAAAACTCATCAAATTAATCAGAGAAATGTTCGAAGAAGAATACAAAGAAACTCCTCAGAAATTTGGCGATAAAAGCACTGTATCAATCATCACCATAATGCACGAAGACTTGAAAACCTCTGTTTACAACAGAAAAAGCAGTTGTAATCAGCAAGCTCTGTTGAGAAACGCATTTCTAGAGTGATAAACCTATATCCGATACAGGAAGGCACGCTGCATAACCTTTGAAGAAATTCTCTGTGTAGCAGCATTTCAACGTTAACAGTGGCCAAATTTAGTTAAGGAACAGTGAGGTTGAACCCCAAGTACACTCTTAAAGAGTGGCAGCCTCATCTGTAATGGTCTGGGCTGCCATTTCTGGGTCCCGAGAAGTTCATTGGAATCGGGAGATCAAACTAAACAATGCAAGTATCGCAGTGAGATTATGGTGAAATCATTATCGTCTTGAGCCACGGAACACTTCAGAAACTCCAGTAGTGATTTCAGCAGGACTCGCCACCGTCACATTGAACCAAGAAAACTCAGGGAGAGGCCGACAACCAATGTTGGCTACTTCATCTCGAAGGAAGAATGGCCTCTTCCATCACCAGACCTGAATGGTCTCCATTGCAGGATCTGGTCTATACTTGACTGTAAATTACAGCGATACATCCTAAAAATGCAACTACGATTAAAGTAAAACCTGCGATAGAATGAGCGAAAATCCCACTGGAAGTTATTCAGGATTCGTCTCGGTTGTTTTTAAAACTTCTTCAGATTCTCATTGACGTCATCGAAAAGCATATTGAGTTAATGGCGTCAATTTTAACTATGAGCCGCTTATGAACTATTTTCTATTCATTACCTTGTTAAAATTTAATTTGTTGAACAGTTGTTCTAAAAACTTTATAATTATATATAGGGAACAGTCTGTGCTATGAAAGTTAAATTCCTTGCCCAATTCTTCAGAATTTTATGAACACTTTTTCCTCAATTTCGAATACCCTTGATTAAGCTAATGTTTTTGGGTACCAAAGAGCCGAAAGCTTCTTTATTTGCATAGAATAAGTGTAACAACATCGTAAAATTTTAGCGTGTTTTCATAGGCTTCTGAAAGTCTCCAGAGAAGTCATTTAGCTCATTCTGGCTCCCAGTCAACTGCATCGTCAACGTAATTTGTCATCGCGACTTACCCATCACGAGAGATTTAACAAACCGGTGAAATTTTTCTACTCCGCTGTATTTTCGAATGTGTACCTGATTTTTTAATTCTTTTTCTCGTGATAATCCGTAACTGTGAAAATTTTATCTTGCATTTTATCTTTTATCAGCTGATCTGTCTCACTCTTGTCTCGCTTCAATCCTGGAGTTCCCACGAGATGTGTAACATGAACATGCAGCACGATATTTAATCAATTAAAGTAAATGTAAGATGCACTGTTAGTTCGTGTTCAACACTAATGTGTGGTGCGAGTAGAAAGAAAGAATTCCAGAAAATATACCCTGATTGCTTGCACACCAACCGTATGTGTAAGAGCTGTTAATCTCAGCTTAAATAATAAGTTTGTTTTTCTCATGAGCAAGGTGTCAAGTTTCTCTATTCGTTGTTTCACGCTGCAAATTCGAGCCGGATTTTTGAAGCCAGACTGTGTGTATTCCGAACCCATGGTTCAATTTTTTGAGAATATTTTGTACCGTTATCTTATTTCCTTTGGCAAGTTCAGAACCCATAACGCTTTTCTGGGTACATTCTGCATCCATGTTCACATTTGCAAAATGTATTCTGACCGTAAGTTTGAGGTAAATTTTCAAATGTATCACCGGGGTAATAAGTTATGTTGGGATTTTTGCAAGTATTCTCAGTTATAGGAAGTGAGATGTCACGTATGCATTTCTTATTTTGAGGGTATCTAATTACAAATTATTTATAAAACTTATTTCGAAATTATGAGTGTTTCTTAGCCGTACTTCCCGCAAACTTCTACATCCAAAATTGACTTGTATCAACGACTGAAAGCCGTTCTTTTATTTCAGGTTCCCTTCGAAATTAGCTTCGTTATAGAAGTACGATCTAACTTGGTGACTTTCATTGTCATATTTGACCCTTTTTTTTAATTACTGCATGTTCAACGTATTTAGCATTCAACATGGCTTATAGACTCATGTTTTATGTTATCAATGTTAGTCTCATAGTCTCTCTGTGCTTCTTCGCGTTGATGATCGGTGAGTTTTGTTATGTGAGGAAATCGTTTGTGATTGATCATTTAATGCCTAAAATCGAACAAGACTCCCTCGTCCTTTAAGAGTGTGTGGAGAAGGTGCGTACATCATGAGATGGAAATCATCGTATTCACGTGGCGCAGTGCGAATTAATTTCTTTGTCATTTTGAAAAAGTTTATTTGTTTTCTGAGTTAAGTCTGTTCTGTGTAGATTTCTTCCAAATCTTGGCGTGAACTGTGTGATATATCGAGGATTTATTGGGACGCACATACGAGAGCATCTCGTCTGCATGTAATGCAACGGAAAATTCCCGAGTTTAAAAAAAGGAACAACTACTTGGAACAATACGAGAAAAATGTCGATAGAAATTTGTGCAAATCTTTCTTCAGTTTCTCAGATTGATGACCACATAACAGTAGAAGACAGTCAAAAAAAATTATCGTTACCTTCTACCAATCGAAAAATTAGTTTTACTCTTTTTGAAAATTTCTCACACCTTGATAGGGCATTCGAATTTATAAATCAGTTGAAGCCAGCTTATCACAATTATTTCTATGAATTGAAGGCACTTAAAAACTTTTCGTTAGTATTTCCTCGAAGCGATTTTTTAAAATTAAAATAACTTGCTTCTAATTCAGATGTTATCACATCAAAACCTGATAAGAGTCAGGCCGTGGTTATCTTAAACAAGGAGCCCTACCTGAGCAGCATACTTTCCATTATGTTGTGTGCCAGCAAAGTTGAACCTATATTCGTATTATAGAATGTGCGCGAAAGCACTTTTTTCAAATAGAAAATAAGGTTAACAACATCCAACGTAAACTATGAAAACTGAATTAAATTCAAGATGACATTTATGAGCGTTTTCTATGTACAGCCTCTTGTCCTGGTATATTATACTGATTATCTCCTTCACAACCCAAATTTTGCAAGCACTTCTTCTTTTAGACCTATTTTTGCAGCGTACGATCTTGCAACTCATGGCATGGTCAAATACTATATTCCTATTTTTAGTCACCTGGCAACTAATGAATATACTGTACCGAACTATTACGAATTTTCAACATCTAGTAATAGTCAAAAGAATTTTGAAAGTTTTTACATGGCATCAATTGACGTCGAGGATATTTTCACTGGTGTTACTTCAGCACAAAAAGTGAACATTTGTTTCAATTTTTAGCTTTCGGAACCGTCCTCGCTAGTCAGAGGTTCATGGAGAAAATATTTCGTATCTCTTACAGTCCTCTTTCACCACTGCTTCATTATATTCAATGGTTTTCTTCCTTATCTCCATAGATTTCGAGACGAATTTTGCACTAGGACTTAGTTTTGCAAGTATTTTTACGTACCATCATGAATAAACATAAATGAAGCAATGACCAAATAACATTAAGGCAATTTTATATAAATGTTACTCAGAGGATACCCTCGTACTTTTTAAATGAGTTCTCACGTAACTTTTTCTGTTGGATTATATGAATTGTATATGCCCAAATATTACATTTACGTTTAAGATGGAAGCAAATCATGGTTCAAGTTTCTAAAGGGAAATGTTTACCGGCCTGGCAACAATTTTCGTGAGTTTGTCCATCGAAAACCCACTTTTTCTTGTTTACGTTTTTGTAATTTTAGTTTATGTAGTAACGTACTGAAATTGAACAATGTTCTAAAATCTAGGGTGCCGTTCTCGTGAAGTACTATAGTAAACGTGCCTTGCCAAAAATGGCAGGACAATGGTGTAAATTTCTTGAGATGCCCTTTGATCTAATGTAGATCTGGTACGAAATATTGTTATTTGCAATATCACTGATATGGACTACTTTCTCCGACAGTCTCGCTGATTATTTAGAAATACGGTCCCTAGCATTTTCTCCTATATAACATGATAACACCCGTTTTGTATTTATTTATATATTTACACTAGATAACCCGTGACCCATTACGTCCAATACAGTTTTAATCATGAATTGCTAATAAATAGGTAAATTAAATTTTTCTTAAGACAACGCTCTTTTAAAAACAACATCCTTTGTATAACTTGAATTATTTTAAAAATCTTAACATTTTCCTTTCGTTTACCTCTACTCATGGCAACATATAGTTGACCATGCTGAAACACAGGTTGGTCGACATAAACTAACACTTTCTATAAAGTCTTGCAGAAAACTTCTTCAGATCTTCAAGAAGACTAAAAATTCTCCGCGAAAACTCAACTCTTATAGGCAAACCGTACCCAGAAGTATATCCTATGCAGTTAAGTCGGTATCCACAATACAGGCTTAAACGAAGAGTATAAATTTCGAATATCTCAGAGCCGATGGACAAACGATTCTGCCCTCTTTCACATTCCCGTATCCACTTTACTAACTTGCCCGATTTAGATTCGATTCTTTTACATAACATAATTGTATATTTTCTCTTCTGTGCACGGTTACAAGCTAGCAAACAAACAAGACGACCAGAGTTTTATAAGTATACAGATATAGGCTTGTGGTTCGCTTCTGAAGGAATAACGTAAACCAAAATTAACTTTTCAGTTATTTCATAGAAAACAATACTGAAACAACCACTGCTTTTCTTATTTAGTCAGTTGGTAGCACGGATATAATTTGTTCCCGGTCGAACGAGGATAATAGCACAAATTTGAAGAATTTATGAATTTGAAAATTGGATACATCATAATTAGTTATTTCAATTTATGTGTTCATTAAAACCCGTTCTTTTTAACTAGTCTATATATTAATACGCTTGTACGCACGAACCGTTTCGTCACGCTTCGCCACTTTTCAAGTGAAATTTCAGGTCTCGAGCCGCTATAAAATGTTAGTCTTCGTGGCACATTTTCAGTTACCCTAATAGAGTTCAGACTACTCGCATCATCAAGAAGAAAATTGCTTCCAAGATCGGACTATCTCTGCCCTAAGCCTTTAACGTCTCTCCAACACTTGAGTGGACCACTTCTCATGGGCTGGTTTACCCAAAGTTTGTTTATCTGAATTTTCGTGAAATTTTCACGGGTCTATTTTCATGGGTCTGTTTTCACGGGTCTATTTTCACGGGTCTATTTTCATGGGTCTGTTTTCTCGGGTTTATTTTCACGGGTCTATTTTCACGCGTCACGGCTAGTCTATATATATCCTCAAAAGCGTAACAGAAAGAAAGATAGGCAGACCAGCCAAGTAAGCAACACTGGGCTATTATTATACTAATGTACTAAAGTAGGTTTTCGAGCTATCATGACCTTCACGAACAAGTGTCTTTTGTCATTTTTTATCTCGAATTAGTATCCGAGAAATTTGTTTTAGCGCATAATAAATAGATTTCAACTTGCGCCAACCTCTCTATAAACAATGCTCAGATTTCCAGCTTTTACGACTGTGTTCTATCCTTTTCTAACATTAATCTGATAAACTGAAGAATGAGTTACAAAAATAGCATCGACGTTTTTCTCAAAATTTTTCCTTCGCGTCACATTAGTCATCAAGCGAACCGTAGTCTTATAAGTGTTCTCTAAGATGTTCTGCCGACTTGCATGCGATCTTCTCTGTCATAAAATTTTAGTTGTGCCAATTGCACGTCTCAGTATGTAGGTTCTATCCATAGCGTACTGTTGCTGGGCTTCCTGGCCGCAGTCATCGAACAAATCGATTTCTTAGAACACCTATTCATTCTGCCATCCGTCACATTTGTACGTATCATTCCTGTGGTCATTTGATGGGCCCTGACAAATTAGAAATCACAGCTCCTTCTCAACATACTTTGACTTGCTTATTTCGGAATCCATGTACATACACCTACCAGTTGAAATTCTCCATTTACTTAATGTCAAGTTCGCACCCTCCAAAAATAGTTAATCATTATTTCTTGTGCAATTTCTTTTTAAATTTTATTCATTTGATCTCCTAATAGTTTTGATCAATCTTTAATACAGCATTATAATTATTTTCTTTGCCCCTAGGTTTGGCTGAGAATGAACTTAGGCTTGAAAGATTTAAATAAAATGTTTCTATAGCTTCTATTCTTCATCACATCACTTACATCACGAGCTCATCTCGTGTGAATTTGCTTTGCAAAAAGGTATTCTTTATATGTATGCATGTACGTATATCACACTTGATCCTACCTTACGATATTGCATGGAACACGTGTTCGGGTAAATTATGGCTCTTTAGCCATGAACTTGCACAACTTTAAATAGCATTCACTTTGGCCTGGACGGATTACATGAGAGCGAACAGTTGATAAATGCAATACCATGCTTCACTTAAGACGATGACGTCCAGTAACTATATTCTACAAGACATATAAAGATATAAATACTAAATTAAAGACCACCTATGAAGTAATTCCGTTTTTACTTATTTTGTTTACAGACTGGAAGTTTGTCTCCCATTCTGAGCCTTCTCAAGAATCAGTCACTCATTTCTCAAAGTCTAAAGATGAAGAAGATCTTCGTAACCGTTTAACATTGCTGATGATGGAAGAAGTTGAAGCGAAAAAGAAGTATGAACAAGTAAACGAAGAACTTCAACTGATTAAAGAGAGGCTCTCTAAAGTGGAGCGTGAAAAAGAAGCTGACCTCCAGAACACATACCACTCAAGTACCCAAGTCAAAACAATGAAGAACCGAAACCATACAATACACGTGAAACTTCCTGCCTACAGCGATGCTAAAGAACTAATTTTACTAGTTAGTTCACTTGGCCGAGGGGGCAGTTCATGGGTAGCCGAATTGCTCAGCAATATAATCCCAGAAACCATGTACGTCTTCGAGCCTCTGAAAATGATCAAAGATACTTTCAAAACTCGATCGTCCCCCGATATCGAGGTTGAACTTCTATCCAGAGTTTTTTCATGCCGGCTTACCGAAGATTTCTCCAATTTCAGAAAAGTATGGCCAATGATTTTTAGAAAATTCCCTGACCATTGTGAAGGAAATAATTGCTTCAACCCCATCACGCTCAACAGCCAGTGCAGAAAGGCGCAAATCATCGTCAGCAAGGTAAAGTTTGCCTACTTTTGTAAGGCATTAATCCGTTCTGCATTTGTTTAAACGCGGTCGCACGGGGTGCAGTTGAGCAGTAGCAGGTCGAATGTTAAAAAAATCTCCAATTCTATCATAATCGGACGGTGACCTTATTTTAAAATTAAAAATGTTGACTTCAACGTTCGTATACAAAATTGGGAAGATATCGATATTACGAGTATAATGAGCCTCGAACTCTTATGAATCAAAACAAAAAAAAGCGAATAAAACCTGCTCAGAATTTTTGCAGGTGTACGTATATATTTCCTCGTCCAATAAGTTCACAAGTCAATTCGATTACTCCTGCTACTTAAGCCGCATATAAAAAAGCTCTATAGTGTTATTAATGTCATTTTTCATTCTAATTTTCATTACCATCGGCCAAAAACGACTTATTTCTGTTATTACATACCCTCATTTTTCTGTTTTTGTGTTAAATATTCACAAAATACAAAATTATTTGTAACTGTTTCAAAAGAAAACAAAAAGCACACCACTTTTTGGGACATGGATAAGCAGGTCATGCATTAAAATTTTTCTGCGGCAACTCATTAATCAGACAATTGTTTGTTGAGGAACAACGATCAATGATTGAGAAAATTTTGCTTTACTATAAATGGAGTGATATTTATAGAAGAACAGTGACTCAAAACCTATTTCTTGTACATGAGATGGCGCAGATTCATTGCCACGTACAAGCATGTTTGTAGACCATGAATACCTCGTTAGCATCGATCTCGTAAAAACACGAGACGTTCACGGAACTTAATATTCGCATCACTAATTTGTGCTACAAGTTAAGAATCGGACTTCGTTGGGGTTGTTGTTGATTACGACGTATTGTTACAGACGATCCGACTTCCATTGGCAGACGTGGAAGTGTTGCTAAATCGGCCGAGCTTTCAGCACCTGAAAGTTATTTATCTCGCTCGAGATCCACGAGCGCAGATCTTATCGAGGTGAGTCACTAAAAATTATAAACATGTAATGTATTTCAAGTAAAGCTGAAGTATTTATGCAGCATGACGTTATTGTTTATTATTCTATATAGAGAGGTTTTTTAGTTTTTTACACAGGCATAGTTGGAAAATGATATACCATGACACGCAAAGATCAACATGTATACTCCAGCTTGTATCCTAGCTAAGAGGAAAATGGATGAGTGCTGTAATTTCAACGACACGCTCATCTATGTTAAGAAAACTTGAATCATCACGGCACACACTACAACGTAATAGCTACAGTGTTGACACATCGTTGTATGTTAGAAGAAGGAATTAATCAGTCGTTTGCAACATTTGTGCCACTATTTTAAAAGCGAAATAGCCCAAAAGCTTTTATTAAATCCTCTCATTCCATTTTACGGTGAGTTGTTCTATAATGTTCTAGCCTTTGATATTGTGTTTCTTAATCTATTTTAGTTCTGAATGATGTAAAAGACCTTGAGTTGGAGCTTTAGAATATTTTAACAGGTACATGAAATTTTTTGCAAAAGACATATATTTTACCTCGTCAGTCGTCGTGAAAAATATTCGCTTGGACAAAAACAAAAAATACTCATGAATAACATTTCATGTATTTTCTTTCTAAATGGCACTCTCTTCATTTTGAAACGATAATAACTAGTTCAGGTCTCCGATCGAGCTGTCTCATGTAATTGTCTCTTATTTAAGTTAACACGGGCTCTAAGTCCGCCGAGATCACTAACACACTCTTATTCAAAAATTTTGTTCAAGTAAATCTTGCACAATTCATGTTGATGATATTCTATTTTTTAGCCACGTGTTGCAATGTAAGAAACAGCGATGGGTAATCAAAATACATTGCTCTACTTTTTTACGGCCGATTATTTTTCACTTCAACCTCCTAAAGGTCACAAAGAAACTTCAAGGCTGTGCACGCGTAAGAAAAAACTGAAGTGAGTTTAATTATCAAACTATCAAACTTTGCATTAATATTGCGTGTCATGGAACAGAAATCTTGGATCATTATCCTCGTAAAAATGTTACCCTCTTTGTTTTAAATTTTGTACTTTTCAACTCTTCAGAACTAGTATTGGAACTAGTTCACCATAAGTTTTCTCGAAAGCATACATAAATTTTCACGCCCTCCAATTGCAACTCTGTCAGCGCTCGATGCAATATAAGTCGAAAAATTAAACCCGAAATTTTCACAAATAATACGAAATTATATCCAATTGGTCAGCGGCTATTTTAATTCGCCATCATTGAGGACAAACTAGGGATGAGAAAATTTTCTCAGACTTCTTTTTTTCTGGAATGAAAGTTAAAATTTACTCTAACTTTTATCACATTATTAATATCTAAACGAAACGAAGAGCATCGCAGGCTCTAATGGTAGAAGAACTTGTCAAATATTCCAGTTCTCATCAAATGCTTGCTGCACGAGCTGATAAAAAGCCAAAATTTATCGACCTAATTGAGTTCAGAATAGATTACTACCAACAGTGCTGTTGAGTCTATGAAAGACTATTGGCTTGACGATCGCAATGACAGCCGTGCCGACGATATCTGTTGCACTTGTGAAAATCATTATCACTTCCTCGCCAACTGTACGTGAGGATGGTATGACTTAATTGAAGAATAAAATCTTCATAATAAATAAGGCATATTTCCAGCTCGCATCTGTGATTTCCTTATCTTTTTCCAGGCGTGAAGTTTTTAAAATTAAGAAAAATGACTTCACCCCTGAATGTGTGTTGGTCGACTCGGACGTTTTTGCATTCCATCGATTGTCGGCCCTCTTTCCTGGACAGTTCTTCTTCGTGCGGTACGAAGACCTGTGTCTAAACCCAATCGGTGAGCTCAATCACTACATCACTTCTCTTATTAATACCCGTGCGTGAAATAATTCAATTTTTTTATCAAACATGGGCACGTCGTAGTATAATCTAACATGAACGAATAGGGAACATCATAATTACGCGAGGTTGGGTTGGAGTAGAAATATTACGCTCAATGATCTTAGCTAGACGTGGAATTTCTTCAGGAAGCTCAATTATCCCCTTCTAACGACTCATTGTTTTTATTTCTGACATCATTTTAGTCATCACAGTAACCTTGATATTTTTCATCGCCAAAAATGAAGCAAAAACATTTTTGTTTTTCAAGAAATTCAATTTCATTTCTGGTTTTCAATTTGTGTTCTTTCGCCAGAAGTTTAAATAGACTCATTTCTCAGCAATACTATCCTTAGAGAGACTCGAAATTCCATGAATAGCATCTAATCAGAGGGTAATTAAGTCAGAATAGAGGGTAACACTAAAAAATGATCGTTCAAAACCGAATAGAAAACTATTGTAGAAAATGAAAGCTTGACAATACAAGGGTTTGCACCACACAAGTACACGGATGACTTGGGTTATAATAAAAGAGAAGTTAAATATCCTTACCATTTAGAGCTTTGTTTTACCCCACACTACACTGCTGTAAAAAAGAAAATTGCTTGTTTGTTAACAAATACGAATTTGTTCAAGAAATAAGTTTGTCGTACGTAATGATGCAAACACATTTTCCAATTTCTAAGTGACAGAACTTGTCTCTTGAAACAATACATTGACCAACAAATACGAGCATAAACGCCTAATTGGACTGAATTTATTTTGCAGAAGAGGCCTCGCAATTATGGAAGTTCTTGAGCACAAACAGCACCGCCAGCCCACCCAGCTCTTGGATGAAGTTCCTGAAG
>VOMN01078375.1:0-14492 GCA_014899125.1 Orchestia grillus | reverse complement strand
CTGCACACCTGAGGCACTAGAGAATGGCCCACACAGACTCCCCTGATGGTGCACTGCACTTACCACCTCCAGCGCCTCGGCTCCTCATATTGTGCCTCGTGCATTCCACCTTTGACGGGATGGGGAGCGAAAGAGAAGGTTTCTGGCTCCTGAGTTGGGATTTTGGTGGACCATTGGCTCTGGGGTCTTGTTTTCGGTGTCGACTCCGGCTGTGCTTTTTTATATGAAGCAAAGTTCACATAAATTGCTGACTCCAAACAGTAAAATATCGAGACAGACGTGAGGGTGTAAGAATAAGTTCTTGTTTCTGTGTAATTATCATCACATTGCTTGCGATTGTCAACCCTATAACGACCAAAATATTTTAGCGGTATGGCTGCATTTAACTTTACATGGAAAACTGTGAGAATGCATTTGGCATTTTACGGAAAGCTTGCAGTATCCTTGTGAAATGAGACCGTGTGGTCCTTCTGCTGGATCAAAAGTTAAAGAATATTGACAATCTTGAGACTTGAGGCCTTCTGTAGTTTGATCAGTTACTAGTAAGTAAATTTTAATTTGGAGCCGAGCAGAGAGCCTCCATTTCAAAGCTAATTGCTCCAGCTCTCCATCCTGCACATGACGTCGACGTTCTTGTTTTCAATGTTCTAGAAGCCGAGCTGGTTTCAGCTCCAGCATCATAGTTGCGTGACCTTTTGTTGTGTTGCTTTGTGTAACTTTACCATGTTGTGTTGATCCATGGTATTGCCACGTCGTGTTACATTGTGTTGATCCATAGTGTTGCCACGTCGTGTTACATTGTGTTGATCCATAGTGTTGCCGCGTCGTGTTACATTGTGTTGATCCATGGTATTGCCACGTCGTGTTACATTTTGATCCATGGTGTTACCACGTCGTGTTACATTGTGTTGATCCGTAGTGTTGCCACGTCGTGTTACATTGTGTTGATCCATGGTATTGCCACGTCGTGTTACATTGTGTTNATAGTGTTGCCACGTCGTGTTACATTGTGTTGATCCATAGTGTCACCGTGTTGTGCTGTACTGATGTGCTGATGCTGAGCACATGACTCCACAGGGAGCCGGAGCTGCTGCCCGCCCTGGAAGAGGACCCTGGGAGCGAGAAGGAAGGCCTCCTCTTCTGCGTCCTGACTGTCGTCTTCATGATGGGCGGCGTGGTGGAGGAGGGTGGGTGTTTGGGTGGTGGTGATCATGGTGGAGAAGAAGATGGGGTGGGTGGAAATCATGTTGGTCGTGGTAATGGAGGGGAGGGTGAGTGTGGTCGTGATGGGGATAATGGTATTGCTAAATCCGTGGTAATATCTCTGTTTTTGTCTCATCAACGAATTACGCTTTCAAAGTCTTCAGTACTCAGCAGTCTTCAGATATCCAAGAGGTATTCTTGCAAGTTTAGAAGTACAGGGTGGGTCATAAGTGAGACGACCCCCTTTCAAAATATCACTGGTACCACAGTGGGTGCAGAGCTTTTTGTGTGTATTAGTGTTACCATCGTGGGTAAGGGGACCTTATCTATGGCCCACCCTGTAGGGCGATACCATTTTGACCACAATTGATAGGTCTCCTTGGACGTCTACGGGCTCTGCAATATTGGTTGAGAACATTCTTGTCATTGATATTGTAATTGCATTTTGGACTGTTTGTGCCTAGTTGTCGTTCTTTATTACTTGTTCTTATAATTAGTGTGTTGTGCCTCTTTTTTTCTTCGTTCTTGTTTGTTCATCGAGCACAATCTCAGTTGACATTTTCAAAATAGCTGTTTCATTTATCTTCGTTCGTGTTGACTCTCTTTTCATTGTCTCGATTTCTGGCATTTGCATGAAATGTGTTTATTTCTTCCTCATTCGTGTTGCGTCTTTCTCTATTTCTGGCTCGATGTTCTTCCATACATTCTGGTGATCTTGTGCTCTTTTCTTTGTTGCATATTTTTTAAATTTTCTGGTCCGGCTTAAACATTCAGTTTTTCTTGAGCTCGTAAACGCTCCCGTCTTCGTCTTTCTCGATTCGCTTCTCGTCTTGCGTTTCTTTCGTCTATTTCATTGAGCTTCAGCCAATTATTTAAGATTTGAATTGCGTCGAAAGTCTTCATTTCGTACGTGAGCGAGGAACGTCGTCCCTGAATTTTTAACAAATCAACTCTCCGACTTGCTGGTGAGCGACTGTGAAGAAGCAGGACGGCGCGCAACCTACGCAGGCCTATACAGTGTGTCCCACAAAAACCCGAACCGAGTATTTTTTTCTCCGTATCAGTAATACCGTCGTGAGAATACCATAAGCATTTAATTTCTAGCAAAATAATCCTTCAAAAAGAGGGTTCGTTTTTTTGTGGGACATACTGTACAGGGAAATAAGCAACCTGTTTTCCCCTCTTACTTGAGCTGTTCCCCGAGATGGCCAGGAGAAGGTCTCGTCTGTGCTGGCCCCTAACTCAGCCTCGACGTGTTGAGTTGTTTCACTGAAGTCCTTCATTTTCTCCGAATGTAGGGAGAGGGGGAGAGTTTTTTCAGTATAGGTACCAGGATGAATTTCAGGAGTTTGGTAGCTTCGTTTGCAACATTAGAATACTGGCGACATATTCTTCTGTGTTCCCACTGATCAAAGGTACACAAAATTTGCACTTCCACATACAAACTCAAGTCCTGTGTATGTTTAACAGCGATAATAGGATTCAGTTTATCCCATTTTAACGTTTCTTTTAAGTAAACTATCTCTTGTAAAAAAATTACAGGAGTAAAAAATTACAAATACAAATATGAAATCCATTTGTACTTGTAATGCCACTTAACTTGTAAAAGTACGCTGTTGTGATTAACACTTTGACAAACGCTGGTAAACTCCATAATTATTAGCCCTGTCGGCAATTTTTGTGGCTTTGTTTTTGCCTTTGTTCTTGCCTTTGTTCTTGCCTTTGTTCTTGCCTTTGTTCTATTTGGGTTTCATGACGAAGCTGAGTTTGAAAAAGTGCCGGCATCACGCGTGGTTTGGCCGTTTAAAAAAAGCTGTTCTTGATGTAGTCTGCAGCCGTACCTTGGATACGAACGTGAAAGAAAAGAAATCTAACCGTAATTTTTAGAATTGCGCTCTGAGATCGACCGAGTTGGGGATATTCGGATACCTCAATTCTTCAAAAGTCCGTTGGTGCCAACGTCAACTTCGATTACTCGCCTGACAAGAATGCGTGGGAAGTACATCACTACAGGAATGCCTCTCATACCATCCGTCTGTGAAGCTGCTGCGTGTTGAGGGGAGTGGGACTGTGGTGTCCCTCAGGGCAACACAGAACAGGTGATAGGGTTAGGTTAGTTAGGTTAGTCAATCTTGTGCTATGGGGACTAGCGTCCCAAGAGGGACACTGTTAGGTTACCCCAGCTTTAGCTAGGCCTTTTCTTGGGACTGCTACGTCTCATGGCCACTTTACTACTTTCCATTTCCATGCCTTCTTTGTTTATTAATTTCATCTTTTCTTCCTCTTCTTTCTTAACTTGGCGTTTCTATACGCAGGGTATCTTGTGTGGGAACACATCTGTGCATAGATGCCACGTTTTCTGAAGTGAATCGTAAATGGTGTCTCCTTTTTGCTCTCTTGAGATTGCCTTTGGCGTGGCTAATGAGCTTTAAAGTGATCATAACAATAATAATAATATTAATGGTCCCTTCTCTTGGCTCTCCAGAGACTGCACACCGTGTGGCTAGGGAGCTTTACACGAGGTAATGGTGACAATGAGGCTGTGGTGCAGTTTTGTTGTTTGGTTCTCGCCTTAGTATGCTTTTGTTTAATTTCAGTTAGTTTTGTAAATGGAAGAGTAACGCTGTCCCTTCGTTCTTGTCCCCTCAGTAACGCTGTTCTCGTTCCTCAAGTGCCTGGGTGTGTATGTGGAGAGTAATGACAGTCATCCCGTCTTCGGCAGCTGCAAGAAACTTCTGGAAGTGAGTGGCTGCATTATTTTATCTCATCAATTTCTGGCCAGACTGCGGCTGGATTTTGTCAGCGAATATCATCTGCCTGTTGGTTGATGTGTTTTCAAATTTAAAATGTCCTCACTCTGAACACTTTGATGTTGCGACTATAAGGCGTGGTGTTGAGCTCTTGGAACTGTTAACGAGAGATCGAATCTTGCAAAATATGAGATTAAGCTTAACTCTTTACTGCCAATTTTTTCAATGTGAGTCGGAAACGTTTCTTAGCTGATTCTAATAAAAGGACGATATTATTTTAGGAATCTGTACCAGGTTTGATATAAGGTGCAGTTAAGGGTTGAAAATATTTCTTTTTTGGTCGACTCCGTATATCGGCGAGGCGAAATGTATGTGCGGGGAAAATCTTCCGTGAAAGTGTTAATGGGAGATCTTTTAAAGTGCGACTTGATTTTGACGAACTCAATTGGTGGATTTGAGGAGTCCTCCCATGGGAACAAGGGCATGAAGGCGTTCAAATTCCAGCCATAATGGTATGGCGTGGCCTACTGAGACTATTTCATACGTCCCCATTGCCTGCATCGCCGTCAATTTCTGCAGTAGGAAGGAATGCATCAACATGGTCCCTAGGCGGACCCTCAGATGGGTCATTTTTCCTCCAGCCAGATACCTTCGTTGCAGGAACCGTGTTGAAGTCGCAGGAAACGAGTTGAAGTCGCAGGAAACGAGTTGAAGTCTCAGGCTACATGTTTGATGGCATGACCTCCCCAGTATTGACTTTTTTGAAGGGGTATCTATAATTCTATATAACTCTGGCCACCAAAGAGCAGATATCACTACCGGTTACTTGATTATCGCCAGTCGATAATTAGGTATAAATTAAAATAAGCCTGGGTTGCGCAGTCGCGGCCTGTTTCGTACATCCCTTGACGCTCTGTTGTTGCCGCAGGAGTTCATTCGCCAGAGCTACCTGGAGGTGACGGTGCACAAGGACGTGGAGCCAATACGCAAGGAGTACTCGTGGGGGGAGCGTGCCGAGCTGCAGGTGTGCAAGAACGCCATCCTTCAGTTCGTGTGCAAGGTGAGGCGAAATGGTGGTGTGCCGAGCGCGAGTAGGTGCGGGCTTGCTGAACGCAGGTTAGTCATCTGGTGATGAGGCTGTGTTTACCTATGTGCGGAAAACTAGGTGTCAGTTTACCTTTGTGCGGAAAACTAGGTGTCAGTTTACCTTTGTGCGGAAAACTAGGTGCCAGTTTACCTTTGTGCGGAAAACTAGGTACCAGTTTACCTTTGTGTGGAAAACTAGGTGTCAGTTTACCTTTGTGCGGAAAACTAGGTGCTAGTTTACCTTTGTGCGGAAAATTAGCTGCCATACCTTATGTATATATACAAGCAATGGGGCTGCGTTTAGCTTTTTACAAATGACGAGCAGCAGCATTATGAAACGTTCCCATTTTAGGAAGGCTGGTATGTGAAGGGGTGATGTTCAGCAGGCCTTGGATTTGTTTGATCAAGGGAAAAAATACTTCTCTTAGGGAAGGAAGATTAAACCTGACCTTCTTATGAGGTAACACACCAGTGTGTCATGGGTCTGGGGTACACGAACGTCTTCCAAGGAATCTGAGGTGAGTAATTCAGTCACGCTCTGTTGGTAAACCTGCGGTGCGCTATGAGGGACCGCAGTCATATTAGTCAACGAGGCTAACGGAATGTTAACGAGTGACAGACTCGGTGACTCGACTTGCCTGCTAATAAAGGCGTCAAGCGAGAGGGAAGGGTCTTCTCGTCTGGTTTGAATTTTATATTTTTTAGTTAAGTTTATGAAGCTGCCGAGCTCAACCACGATTCAACTTATTTGTGTTACGCATTAGTATGTTACTGCCGTGTGTTGCTGGCTGCATGTTACTGGTACATGTTACTACCGAGTGTTGTGCGCCCTTTGTAGATCTCTGTGGCAGTGGCCGGTTTTCTGTTTTGCAAAAACCCCTCGCGTTCCGTGCTGTTTTCATCATGAGCTGTTTCAATGATCATTATTTGCTGGCATTGTGAAAAAGACTTGAAGTGTAAGGCATGAAGTGAGACGGTTCAGATGTTGCTTTGAACACAAAACTTGGTCTGTACGAGCTCGTTACTTCGCTGTACGCCCTCAACGAACACTTTGAGTTTCTTATCAACAATCCTCGATCTTCAAAAAGATGAATAATGAGTGAAGGCCAAAACGAGTTCGACCTGTAATCTCCTTCCCTGCTTGTGTGAGTTTATTCACACTTCCATGTGGAGTTTGCTAGAGTAAGGGGCGAGCGCTCAGTTTTCTTCTTGATAGGCCAATAGTTGAAAATACGAGCTGAGTTTTATTTGTTTGTAACCCAAGCTTTCGCACTCGACCGAAAGGACCATACGGTGCAGTTCCAGAAGGATACTGCTGGTTCTTCGTGAAAATCGAAGTACAATCCTACTGTATCTGTACGTATAACTTTTTCGTACGAATTAAATGAAGCCTTACGTCCAGAATAATTGGGTCATTATAGGCTCAAGAGTGCGAAAGCTTTGCAAATTACCAATGCAACCCAGTAGAAGGTGAAAACAATTCACCTCACTTCCAAGTGAGTGAAGATAATCTCCCTTGACAGGTGTACGGCGGCGGCATGCGGCCGGAGAACTGGGCCGACCATTGGCGTAAGATCGTCGGCGCAGGCTCGCCAAGCTCCACATCTGGCAGCAGCGTGGAGGAGATCATGGATGTGGACCCGCGGTAGTGGGAGGCAATACCTCCTATTCCCACCCCCCCATAGGGTGGGGAAGCCCTGTGTACAGCCCGGGCGTGAAGTGTATGCGCTTTCGATCTCACGTTATTGGATTAGCTATTCTTGGTATCATAGCTACATACTTATGTTCTGTGGGAAAATGATATCACCAATGTAACGCATGCCGTGCGACTCGGCTGGAAGCTACTCTATTGTTCCTGTTGCTATTTTCTGTTTATTGTCCCAGCCGAGTATCTACGTCAAGTGTAGGAACAATTTGCGATTATCGTGTATTTCGTCAGGCCAAAAAGAGCTGTTCTCATCAGCGTTGAGGCGTGAAAGAAGAGGCCATTTCTCCCCAAAAATACCCGCGTGAGGCAGGTCTTGAAGGCACCAGATCGAGCTGAAATATTGTCAATCTTACGTCAACTCGCGCCTACCAAGTAGCGATTTTTAAGAGGTTACGTCAAAGATGTTGTACATAGACGACGTGCAACCAAAGTGACGCATAGTTAGGTAAATTTTTCGAAGAAATGGGTAGTTAACGCTCGCAACAATACACTTCGTGCCAACGCACTTCCGAACAATTGGGGTTTTGGAAATGCTTAACTTAGTTGATCTCAAAGTGCAATTCCAAAAATTACGGTTAGATCTCTATTTTGGGGAGGAGGTGCGTGCTTAAAGCTCTTTAAAACCTTGTGATGTTGGCTGTAGGTCTAGCATCTATCCAGGCTTCCTCCGTTGTCGAGTAGAGCGTCAAGAAAATATATTAGATGTTGCGCGTGTCCTGGGCATGAGAGATGCCCTGCAATGGAGGAGGGTGTTCTTCCTCTGAAATATGGCTAAATTAAGATGTGAGACATGACGCTCCAGAGGGCTGCGCGTCAATTTACGAGACGGTTGTTGTTGCAATTTTGCATCCAAAAGGACTGGACACAGTGCGGTGGATGAAGTGTTCAGCGCTTTGATGTGAGCCGATGAAGAACTCGTCCGTGTTACACTTTCATTTTATATGGTATGATATATTTTAGGTTTTTCTAACTTAATCTCATATCGCTGCGATTTAAGTGACTGTGTTGCATTGTTTTAATCAATTTATGTTGAATTAGCGCACTGCCGTCTATGAGATAAACCTGCATTATGTTAACAATTGGTACCTGAGATTAACGATTAGCGTACCTGTAAACTTCCACCGTGTGCTCGATGTACGACTCCCGGAACTAGTGTATCCTTTGATTTTTATTCTTGTTAAATATTAAACAATATGTTGTACACATGTTTGTCAAGTGAAACTTACGTGTAACCTACGGCTTGTTCCATTATGCACCACGTGCGTTGAAGGCACCGAAGACAGACTCGTCCTGCTACTCGTACAAGTGACAAAACTTTTTTGTCTTTCAGGTACAAAAAATGAAATAACGTGAAGTGCTGACAAACGTACTACTACCTTCGATCCACATGGTGTCATGAGCTGTCAATGGAAGTCAATAGGGATAGAAACAGATGCTCTGTGTCCGTTGATACCCGTTCACGTACACAGGTGCGGCCTGGCTCGTGCCCCCGTCAGACGGGAATAAGAACGTACGCAGAAGCAAACGGCGTGACCCCAAACACTGCTCCTACTGTTACCATCACCAGCGTCGCCAACTTAGTCCTTAGCATACGAGATATTCATTCATTTAGCGGCGAGGGAACGTCTGGAACCACTTTCATTGCCATTTTAGCCGTCTTCGTAGCCCCAATTGCAGTTCATGGCAACGTCATGTGGAGGAATGGAAGCCGCACGGTTGTCAACATTTCATGATCTACATGTAGAGAAGAGACAATGAAACTGTATTTTTGTATTATATTGTATGTACTGAAAGGCCGTGTTTTATAAATATTTTAATTGCTTTGCGATACGGGAAAGAAAAAAAAAACTGATAAAATATGCTTTATTTTAACCCATTAATAGACAAAAATATACTCTACACCCATAGAGTGTGTAATAAGACCTCTTATATACGACGGTAGAATAAACCAGGTATAGGAACTTTCCTCTTCTCAGTTCAACATTGCTTTTGGTAATGTAGACTAGAAAGCTTTTAATTTACTATCAAACAATACGTAAAAGAACGTATACGTACAGGGTGTTCACAAAGTTCCTTAGCAGTTTTCATATGCAATTAATAATACTACATAATATACTAATTTAACTCGTTCCATTGTAAACGGTGAAGAATGTGAATCTTCCCAACCCCCGTTTTTAGAATGAAATAAGTCAATACAGCTTATCAATTGCCTTCATGAGTCAATTTTCAAACTGTACGAACACCCTGTACATTTAATACAGTGCGAATAAAGAACTTCCATGCCCAGTGAAGAAAATTTGAAGTAATCGTATGACACGTAAAAGATCCCTCAAATTTAGAGCGTTCATAATAGATAGAAAAATAAGCACCAAATGTAAAGGTCCATTGAAACGTAGGCCTACCGCCCCAAATGTGCACGCCTACCACTCGATTACCAAATTTACCGCAATGTGCAGGCCTATCAAACCATACGCAGCTGAACACAAGATGCAAAGGCCTAACACAAAATAGGTCTGTAAAACCCTTACACCATCCGACAGGGAAAAATCTTGAACGATAGAAGCCTCCAAACAATTTCCTTTAATGACGTCACTATAATGGAACATACAGTAGTTGGCAAGCGCACCTGGAAGATACAGGATCGTTAAAAATAATCACAACATAAATGAGGCACGCAATTTCGACCAAGTAAATCCTAGTAGACGAAGCAGCTAATTCCTGTCATCCTGTACTGACACTCCAGCCTGCACAGTGATGGAATTCTGTACTCTCACTGGAGAACTTCATATGTCATCACTCGTCAAGGCACACCGGTGAAGCTTGAAATTAATGTCCCAGATATTTTTATTACCGTGTCAAAAAATGAACTGTTTTTGAGCAGCATGCTTTTGTCAACGCTGTCTTCTCGATTGGGTCTACCTCAATAAAAAAGGCAAATAATTTTGCAAATTGAGCTAAAGTTGATGGTAAGTCTCCTTCGAGCTGTTCATCTAAGAAACGAGCAGACGCCCATGATTTTCTCTCGTTACCTACAATAAATGTAATTGATACGTGCACAATAAAACAAGTGCCTAATATAATAAAATGTTACAAATCATCTTTAATAAGAGACCTCATTACCGGGCTTTACATTTGACGCCAAGGGACTGCTCACTCGTTAGATTTATATTCATTTTTCTTTTGTATGTCCATGGGACACGATATTTCAACCTTCAGTTTGCTCCCATTCCTCTCATTTAAGAATAATACGCTTGCAAGTGAAAGAACCCACGATATGATAATAGAATAACCACGCGAGGGTAGACAGGATCTGAAATACTGCTAACGCTAACCTAGTCGTACGTTCTGACATCCGGAAAATTCAGTCGTAAAAATAATACAAGCAGACTAGCACTCAATATTGCTCTAATAAAACTTTCCAATCCGTAAAAAACGGCCGCTCAGTCTTCTTTCGCAAGCTAGAAAGTTCAAGTGTGACCTGAAGAAAATCTCACACACGCATCATTACCAAGAATATATACCAAGCTTAAGATAGATCAGGTCAAAGAGGGTTAAGTTAGGTTTGTTCAAGTTCGGAAAGCACAGGTGAGGGTTGTCCAGATTAGGTGAGTTCAAGTTAACCAAGATCATTTTAGGGTGCTCTAGGTTACGATAGTTCGAACCAGGAAAACTTTGGATAATTCACATTAGTGAAATTCAAGGTAGGGCAGCTCAGATTAAGAAAATTTAAGTTAGGATATTTCAGATTTGGGAAACTCGGATCAGAATACCTAGTTCAGATTAAGGAAATTCAGGTCAGGATACCTAGTTCAAATTGGCAAAACCTACGACAGTTTAGATCACAACAATTCAGGCTAAGATACTTCAGACTGAACCAGATAGCACAAATCACGTTAGGTTTGCTCACGCTAGGTGAGGTTGCATCACGCTAGGCTCAGAGAGGGCAACATGAGCCAGTTAACTTCACAGGGCACCAGGGAAGGGCTGGGCAGCGTAGTAGGCGGCAGGTTCCACCACCTGCGCCCCTCCAAAGAAGTCCAAAAGGTAGATGTGATCGATGTCCACGCGGGCGAAGAACCAATCGTGGTCTGCACATGACAAAAACAGCGGTCAGCGTCAATGCGAGTTTTTTTTTAAAAGATTCAAGTGTTGTGCAACGCTCGAAGTGAGTCCAGAATCCTGTTCTATGTGCGTGTGTAGAATTTTACGAGAAATAAGACAGACCATGTATGATATAAACGTGAAATTTTCAGGGATTTTTTCAAACCCTTACATACGTAAATTGTGCGGGTACTCTAGCGCTTGAAAAGAGCACTTGAAAGTACACCAGCACGCACTTTACGGCCACTGATCACACACAATGATGTACGGCGCCACATCATAGCTAGCAACCTCCTCAGAGCACCCTATCTGGCTTCACTCTGAAAATAAAACTAGAAATACCCTAAAAATGGCTGCGAAGTTAACTTAGACTATGGTTTTCATCCATCCTGCCAGGGTTAAATCGAGGGTAGAAATTTTCAACGAATTTTGCTCTCCACGACTAGCTGCACTTCACACAAGCCTCCCTTGTGAAGTCGACGTTTTTCGATGATCGAGGAGGTCAGTGCGTGAAAAAATAACCTGTAGATCAATACGGTACTACGGTAGGAATTGCTGGCTGAGGTTGAAGCGAGTGCACTTCTATTTCTTCTTAGAGTTTGATTGTACCCAACACAGCCCCCGGCTTGCGCCCCAACATAGCCCCCAGCTTGCGCCCCAACACAGCCCCCGGCTTGCGCCCCAACACAGTCCCCAGCTTGCGCCCCAACACAGCCCTCAGCTTGCGCCCCAACACAGCCCCCAACAAAATATCACATGGCTCTCATGGAAATACATTTTAAATAATGACCTCCACGACTTCTCCGAGTAAAAAAATTGTCAACCTCTTTTATCATCACATCGCAGTGAGCAATCAGCTACTACATTAAAAATACAAGTCTGTAGTATAAAAGTGACTTGCATTTTCATTACAGCATAGTATTCTTATGAATTGAAAATGTGATTCACTAAAATACGTGTCACTTCCATCGAAATAAATAATCTTCTCCCTTTTTCAAACAAACGTCACAAGTTTTTTCAGTACCCTTGTGAACCACACATAACATATCATAAATACATCTTTTGTAAGCACCAGAGGATACAAACCCACTAATGTTTTAAAGTACCTCAATACAAATTTCAATTATCGATGTTTAGTTCTGTGAAATTCGTAAGAAGTTCTACACTTTTTTCCCATCTTGTGGCCTATTTTTACCCTCCAATTTTATACTTGCATCAGGCATGTACAAAAAATCACGCTATCTTCAGGTACTGCTTGGCTTGATTTCAATTTGAAAGTTTCGAGCTCTAAACCCATTTTAAACAAAGAATCTGAAATGAACATAAGAAAATATTTTAGGTGCTACTCACTTCACGCTGAGCGATAGGCCAGTGAATTAAGCATCACAGCAATAGAAGTCCCAACGTGACGTCCACATATATTTTTAAGCTTGCGGTCTTACTCATAGAAAACCCGAGAGGTTCCATGGTGTGTCCGAGACAGATTTCGGAATGAGCGACTTTTCTTTCTTCTAAGAAAAACAGAAAATTTCTCATAATTATGAATCTTTTGAAACAGAGCACAGGTATCCCAATAGTGGACTGAATTACCCCGAATTCTACAATATTTGGCAGGAGACATACATGTCTTCCTAGGCCTTGTAGATGAACCCCATGGAGAATCACAGGATGTATTTATTCCATATTTTTAAATGAACTCCAAATGCGATTGCAACAACTAAGAGCAGTCAAATTTAAATGGAACCACTCACTAGATCCCTGACATAACATAACGAGCCAAAATTCGATATACTAGCGCATTTGGAGTCCGTTTAAAAGCCCAGGACGAGTGCGTCTCTTGACCCTAATACGATTAGACTGTTAGAGCAACACTACGACGTCGTAAAACAAGGGCAGTACACGAGAGCGAAGGAGCTGTAAGTCCTCCTCACCTTGCGGCCAATCCACCATCTCAGGGTGACGTGTGAACAGCGCCTCCTGAGCGAAGGCTGCCTCCGTTGAGTTGCGCTCGATCTGCGAAGCGCATTAGTGAGTCATGCTAGGTCACGTCAGTGGGATACGGCTATTGAGGCGTTACGGCTAGTGGCATTAGTGAGTCATGCTAGGTCACATCAATGGGTTACGCCTAGTGAGGTATCAACCTCAACACAAAGGCCTCTCAGTTTTCATCTTGCATGCAACTGCACACAGCAGAACACATAGCAGAACAGCGCAGTAAAAAGAACAACGACACAAAGATTCACACGAAATACAATTAACTCTCCGTTTCCTACATCCCTTCACCCATTCGGCCCCGCCCACCCGGACTATACGAGCATCGTAAACCAACCGACGGCGTCGCGCCAACTTCAGCTGTTCCAACGGCAGCAACTTCATGCTCTCGTATTGAATTACTTTCTATGTTTGTTTATTTGGTGGCTTATGCATGTTGCGTACTGTATTTCATTTCCACCTTTGCATATTACTTACCAACTGAAAGGTTTTTTTTTTGCTTAGCGCTTACTTTTAATCAAGAATTATTATTTTTACAATTAGTGATGAACAAATCGAAGTAGAAAACTGGGTGAAGAAAACTTTTTCAAATTAATGTGAAACTGATTGCTGATTTAACGATCCAAAAACCTCAAAAGTGACAATCATTTAAGGCCCCAGTCTGACCCCGGACCCCTACCTTCACCACCTCCCCCGTCATTGTGACCCTCCGACCTCTACCTTCACCACCTCCCCCGTCAGGATGACCCTCCGACCCCTACCTTCACCACCTCCCCCGTCAGGATGACGTGGGCACACACGGGGTCCTGAGGGTCCAGCCGCTGCTGACGGCAGTAGCTCGACTGCGCCAGCGACGCCGTTAGAGACACTCGCGGGTCCTTCTGTGGGGCGTGCGAGACTGGTGAGGGGCGATATGATGCTGCTTGTTGCAACTCTACCTTCCCTCCAATATATCTATCTATATAATAAGAACAATCTGGTCGTCTTGCTTGAAACCAACACAGAAGAGAAAATATACACTTATGCCATGTAAAAGAAAGGAATTTAAGTCGGGCAAGTTAGTAAAGTAGATACAAGAATGAAGGATTTGTCTGTCGGCTCCGAGATATTCGAAATTTATACTTTTCGTTCAATCTTGTATTGTGGATACCGACTCAACAACATAGGATATATTTCTGGAGAAGGTTTGATTTCAATAAATTTTATTTGACCCAACGGATCAGGTGTGGTCTAGTGATTTATAAAATTAAATTGTTTATATCAATCTGCCATTGAAAAGTAAATTCGGAACACAACACATTCTAGCCAACGACCAACGGCATGAAATTGATAAAATATTTCAACGTTTTACGAATTAGTTTGGTTCAAAGCTCTGTGAGATGCACCGTTCCTGCGCTGTACAAAAGAAAATAGTTATAAATAGGACAAAAATGAAGATATAACATAATTAATGATGCAACATGCATTGGTGCTCGTTGTAATATACTTCATTCTTGGCAAATTAACCCTTTACTATCTTTGTTGATTTCAAAATTTATATCATTTCAATTTTATTAGGTTTTTGTAAATAGCGAAATTCATCTTGCATATTTATACATACAAAAGTATATATATATATATTAGGGAATTTAAATTTCAAGCTTCTTCTGAGA
>VOMN01078368.1:0-14430 GCA_014899125.1 Orchestia grillus | reverse complement strand
ACATACTTTTCAAGTGCATTAAGTGCATAACTATAATCAGTTGAGGTATGCATTGTAGACTTATACAGACACGTCACGAATCTCATCATCACAAACTTGTAATCAACACGACTATGCAAGTGTAAGCCGTGTAGCAGTGAGTCAAGTTTCAAAGAGCTGAAAATTATTATTTTTACCCAAGTCAAGAAAAAATACCATCGGAGAAGGAACTTATGCTGTAAACGCTACTATGCTTTCATGCGCGAATCCTCATGTCATCACTGAGCAGACGATGCGAAGGAAATCTGAAGTTCGGAAGTTCAGCTTAGGGTGGAACGGTGTCAGTGCAGGCTAAAGGTCACTGGTTCCGCCTGTTTGAGATTGCCCCTATCGAAGTCTTTCACTGTATCCGGTTATGAATTTTTATCGACACAGGTTGTCGAAGGGTATGAAACTTGGATCCCTTAAGGAAGCACTCTGCACTGTACTGGTAGTCAAATGCTCACGGTGTGGAAATTTTTATCAATACTTGAATGAAATGTGGTGGCTGAGCATGACGACCCCTGAGGACGTAATTGATAACTAATGGCCAAAGACGTAATGCCTAACGATGCACCTCCGTCATTGACTGCGTATTGCCTCCCTCGGGCAAATCAGAGACGTGTTTTAGTTCCTGAATGTGCGTAATCAAAGCACGATGATTATTTTTTCCTAGTAAAATGTACGTAAAGAAGAGAAGAAGAACAGATTGGGATTTACCGGTTACGAACAATCCATGAAATTAAGCCATAACTGAGCAAAAAGTCTCTCAAATGGCGAGCATTGAGAGCTAAGTATTCCATGCGTTGCATAGCAACAGGAAGTGGAGCATTCGCGTTCGAGGTGTGCCCATGAAACTAGCACTCGAATGGAGATGTTCCTTGACGTCGAACTGCCGCAATTTGAGCAATATTGTCAGGTCGGAAGTTGGCTCAAGTTCAATCGATTTGTATTCTGTGTAAATAATTTCGGAGCGCTGACGCCTTTGTTGAACTATTTGAATGGAAAGGTAAACTATCATTCTTATCATTTATATATTTGATGTGTTTCATTGATGTAAAAAGATGAAAGTGAAGTCAAACTCGCTCAAAAACTAGCTTTTTCTTCACCAAAAATTGAGGAAAAGAACAAACGGAGACAACTTCTCAGCTTCCAGAGAAGCAACATAATCCCAAGCAAACGAAAATGACGGAAACGCCCCACGCCATCGGGGTTTTTATTTACAGAATTTACAAGGCAGGCCTATTGGACGATCACGGTCTCTAGTCAAAAATAAAAATACAAGAACAGGATCGGCGGAAAAGCTCCGACGACGTCTGGTGGCGCAGGGACGGCCAAAGAACAACAGAGGAATCCGTCCTCCCTCGGCGCCAAAACTGACGACGAATCTACGTCCTGTTACACTTGATCATGCAGAGGAAAAAATCATCGGAAGCAATCGATTCAAATTTAGAGAAACTAGAACAAATGCTACTCTACGGCACCTTTAGGGCTCAGCAAGTCTAGTGGTTTTGGTGGAGCGCTAGTCAATTATTAACGAATTAGGAAAGAATTTAGGAGGAAGCGAAAAAGTACAGCGAAGATGCAAACACTCGAGACCAACTGATAAGGAGCAAGATTAGAAAAAACAGCCCGAATACTATGATATATAAAATACAACTCTCACTGTATCGGAAGAACAAACAACTGGTAGCGTACAGATGGATCAAACAACTCGTAATTTACAAATTTAAACGAAACATAAACTGGCAGTTTACGAATAAAATAAGGAACAAAACAAGTGGCGAATTACCGAGAGGTGTGTGAGCAGTGCAAGCCAGAGGGAGCTCAATCAATCAATGAGTAAAAAGTAGTAATATTACCTGCATCATATAGTGCAGGGACGCTATAGAATCTCCGCCTCCCAACCATGACAACCTGACTGAGAGCACTGCGAGCTGTGCCACAGCAGCGAGCCTGAAGCTCATTCTTCGTTTTAGAGCACTGGTCGCGGTCAGTGCCTGTGGTGAACATTAAACTGCACAGAATGTTAGACGTCATTTCTACCTACTTACTCCACCAACGGCGCTTTCTGACGGTCGGTGAGGGAGGGCATCAAATTGGCTTGGATGGGACTGTCGGCGAAGTATTTCGATGCGACTATTGCAGAACGGTCATTTGGGATAATTCTAAAGAGCCTGGGAAATTTTTTGTTTCGAAATAGAAACAAGACAAATGATGCTTTAGAGGACTCTAATATTTTAAGCTTCATAAATTGTTTATCTATTTTGGTTTTAGTTACTAAGAACTGAATAATAAATCCATAAACAGATGCGTGTTAGCGACCTTCGAAGATTATTCTCTTTTAAAACAAATTACGGGGCTGAGATTTCGACATGCTAGGGAGCTTTGCCCTTGTGTCATGTTCAAAAGTCCATCTAGCAGCAGCTCAGCAAAAAACAAATGACTTTTCAGAAAACGCACACTGACCAAATATAGAGTATGACCCATTTTTCCCTGTAGATGTTTTAAATTAATCACTCCGCAGTCCGCCCCTAGTTTTGGATGCAAGATGAGGTAAACAACAGAAATGGAAGGGGCTACGGAATTCAACCATTTCTTAAACGAATTGATTTACCACAGAAATACCCGAACGAACATTTCATATTCAACTTCAATTTTTGCGCTCTTGTCGACCAATAAGCATACTTGACATGTAAAATACATGCACTAGTCATTGAAGGGTCCGTGAGATAACGGGGGGTTCCGATGGAAGGGCCAGCATCGACACAACGACCGTGAACCTCAGCACTTATTGTCCTGACTTTGGCACGCCGGATAACTGCATGAATTGTTACCAGCAGCTTTTGATGAAACAGCGCAACAGTTAAGTGTTCTTTTAATGCTCCTTTCACAGTATAATTGTGGGCATATGATAGGTTGCACACGAAAGGATAACATTGGAAGAGAGTTTTGGCGGATGCTCTTTGATACATAATTGAGGAGCATAATTTTGCTATGACAGTGAAACCTTGTTATGTTTCTGACCGGTGCAAATCACACTGCACATCACCTCTTGAGTGATGACAAATTATTTTTGACAGAGTGACCTCTTGTTGTCAATGAATATTGAAGTAAAGACTATAATTGGCTTTTGCAACGCCCGCGACGCCGCTTGGAGCAAATTCAAGGAACACGAGCTGAGGGGCTTTAGCTCAAGGGACTCGGTCCCGCCAGTGGAGACATCTCGTAAAAACGCACAACGGGAGGGATTGTTTCTTTTTCACGAGGTTTTTACTTGAATTTCGTACGGAGATTCGAAACGCCCGGCTGAAACCCGTGCACGAAGCCGCAATATGAGCGGCATGGTATAATAATTAACAAACAGTTTCATTACGAAAGAAGGAATAAATTAAGAAAGATTCAAGTTAAATCGCAATGAAATCGGCTGCAAAAAATCATGAAGGGAAAGAATGAAGTTCTTACTGAAAAACTAATGTTGACAGTAGGAACGCGAAAGATGAGTTATTGAAAAAACGAAAGTAAACATGAAATTGAAGAAAAAAAAATTTTTACAAGGCGGGATCAGCACCTAATAAGAATAACAGTAAATAACAGAAATAGATGGATACGACGAATATTGCGGCTCAAAAGGCGCACGTCGCTGAAAATGTGAATCTCCGAGCAGGATCAACTGAAGATATGATGAAAGAATAAACGATGAGGGTAAAGAACCCAGCGATGAGCGTAAAAGGACAAACGATGAAACTGAAGATAACAACAATGATGGTAAACAGACCGAACAGGGAGAAGAAAAGATAAGCAATGAAAGAAAAGAGCAACAAAGACACGACTGACATTGAGGGGATTTCGATAAAAAAGATCCAGTAAAATTGGCACACTGCCTGGTAAAGCCAGACGAAGCATAGAGTTCTACCAAGTACAATGAAGAAGAACTCTTCATTTCATCTGCTGTGCATTGAGGTCCACCGTTCTTTTAGGCCTCACAGTGGATGAGATACTCGCACTTATTTTTTTTAAGGATTTATTTTTGTCTTCACCATCAATCCCTGAGTGCTCAAAAAGAAGTACTTTGCTTACAAAACGTTTTATGGAGTCAGGACTTTGGGTCCAATTTATTTTACAATTGAACACCATTTTCAAGAACGAATTTAAGAAAGAAAGAAAAAAACACACAAACTCGTGCTTCAATGATCAAGCAGACGTAGTTGAAGCCAGATATGAAAAAAATACCCATGACAAAACACAGCAAAACTTAACGACGTAGTCAAGCTGACGAGTTTCTCTAAACACTCTCCCGTTTTCGAGCATTATTTTATGTCCGTAATCCAAATATCGAAATAACAAAGGAATTTCTCAAGCATTCTCTTTCTCATAGGTACGTATGCCTTTCCATACACAGGAACTTATGAGCCAAAGAAAATCGAGTTTTTTCATTTATGAAAACCATTATTATAAACAAATCTGCATAAGATTTCTTCTCCGTATCTAAATTAAAAACTTTTCACCTAAGTAAAGCTCTTTGTTTATTCTTTTCTCAATCAACAGCTTCCTCGATTTAACTTGTTTTCCTCTAAATATGTAGACCACCAAGTCCTCTACATATTTCCCATTTTCCACATCTTTTAATTCAAACTTACATTTCTCTGCCCTGACGTTTAGTCCCTGAAAGCCTTTGATCACATTACTCTTCATCATCTTAGCTGTTCGTTTTTTCTGATCTCAGTATTGTCCAACATCAATCTCACAATCTACCTTTTGCTTCCGAGACGAATACAAATGTGAAAAAATATTCAACTAAAATGAGTCACCATATACTCCAATTATGTTGGGTTTGCTACTTTACTCAGAATATATGCGGCAACTTTAATATGATAACAATAGTAGGACACAATAAGTCATATAACTACCTATAGTGTTGAAAGAACTATTAATTACAGAAATAACAGACCTCAGTACACTCCCCTCAGATGGGGATGGGAGTGCACCAGATGATCTTACACCGCCGGTAGAACACTGCCGTCTAACTTTTTTACTGGAGCATCGATAATTATATATAATTATCTAAATTTGGCCAACCCAAGTATTTTTATACATTATTTTAAAANGGGCGAAAAAGTAGAATTAGCGGCTCCCCGTCCAAGATCTCAGTTCCTCTGGGTCACACAACTTCTACATTGTCAGCTGCGCCAGGCTCTAAATTACCTGCAATTTTGACGGGAATACCTCAACCATCAGTGCGGTTCTTTATCAGAACGACGCGAGAAAGAATGAGGATGTGAGCCTAAGCTCTAATTGAGCAACAACCGATCAATATTTAGCTCATTGAGTTGATCAGTGGGCTCCGTGGCGTAGTGGTAGCGTGATGGTTTCGTATCGAAAGGACCTGGGTTCGATACTCGGCTCAGGGAGGAATTTTCACCTTACCATGAAGTACTTCCGTTGGAAAAGGAAGGTTAAACCACACATTCCTCACATCCCTCACCACGCCAGTAGTTGTAAGGCATTGATAACCCAACGGTAAAACGTGTTGGCTTTCATGAAGGTTCTTTTGACAGGCTAACAATTCGATGGCGGGGCCAAAATGGAGTGGCAATGTTGCTTTGGTAATTTTTCTCAGAGTAAAATTTACAGAGTGTTGCCTGACGAAGATTGATTGTGTTATCTGCGATACCGTAGGTCCTTCCACGTTGACAACAATTATGATTTTCTCGTATGAACCAGAATGCCTCAGAAGATCATGTATCTAAGTATTTCGGGCCTGACGAAGATTAATTGCGTTATCTGCGATTCCGTAGGTCCTTCCACGCTGATAACAATAATGAATTTCTTGAATGACACAAAATGCATCAGAAGCACATGTATCTAAGTTTTCGGGCTAGAACTTTCACTGCATTTAAATGTGAATTAATGTAGGTGTCTGGAGTATATAGGTGCCTCATATATTCATATATATGAATATATTAAAGTAGGTCCTTCTATACTTCAGGCACCTATCAGAGGTTTTGGAGGCTTAGATTGTCCACACTATGAGCTCCTACATAAATCAACGTGCGAGCAGGTAAGCAAGAATGTGCATGCACGGCAGCTTGTGGCATATCTACGGAGCTGGGACTAGGCCGACTGCGGCGTTAACACCGAAAGTCAGTTTCGACTCACGCTGATATTGATTCTACTCTCGTAGAGATACATAAGCCGACCCTTAAACTTGTTAATGATTCTGTACTCAAGTACGTTACGCAAGTCTGGCTAAGTGAATGATGACAAAAATGTGTTTAGGTCGATGTTTTCCCGCGACGAGTACATTGATCGGGAAAAAGTACACCGTAATCATCTCAAGAGATATCGACAAAAACACACCAAAGAATAAAATCGTTACTACATAATTTAAATTTCTTCACTACAAATGGAACGAATTAATATGAACGCGATATAACGCGCGAGCTTATTTTCATTATCTTAAGAAAAATTAACAGTTTCACATAAACAAGTGAAGCAATGTAATTCTCCTAAAGTACGGAGGAATTCATCATTCTTTCAGATCTTTTCATATCAGACTGAACGTTTCGAAATAAATAATCAATTCACGCAGCCATATGTTCATAGATTCATGCGCTAAAAATGAGCGATGAATGAAAACCTGGTAAGGAAAGCAACGTTTGCGAACATCGTACCCTGACTTAGATTGCTTCGTACGCTGTTAATCGTGACCGACTGATCAAACTGCTTTACTGATGCACAAACGGCACACTATCGTCAATAGTTTTTGGATTCACGTAATGTAAGGTTACGACCAGAGGAAAAATTCATCGTAAAAGTTATGTGCATAATGCCGCAGATGTTTTAGGCAACTCTCACCCTTGAAGAAAACGTTGTGCGTTAGAAAATGCTCAGAACATCGCTGCTGTAATCTAGCAATAAAGTTGGAAAATGAGTCACCATCCCCATAATGCCTGCTTCGAAAACATACCATGATCATTATTAAGATTAGCTATTATTCTCTAATTCGTACTTCTGTTTCTACAAAATCTTTTATCGTCTCTGACACTACACTGGAGCGCTTCACAGGAGAAATTCGCATTTTCTCGCATGCAAATATGGATGAAGGGTCAAGGGCTTACTACGATAACAAGCTCCGCTGAGAGTGGTGGAGCAATTCAATAGATTCTATTTCAATTAAGCACCCCTTAAACCTAACGAATAACTTTTTAACCTTTTATTATTGATTTTTAGTACTTTTTGAATTAGTGTATCAGTAATTAGAATTCATTCGGTCCCAACGGTCAAATTCATGTATATCGGAACCCCCGGTGCCGATATCGTGAGTATACGAATGAGACCGATAATGGTAGGAACGACCGAAGCCTGTACCGAGAGGGCTCATAGATGCCGATATTGCTAGGATTGATAGATGCGTACGCCTGTAGGAACAGCTTATACCTATATCGCTTTGCCTAATTGACACTGCTAATGTTGGAAACGGCCGATACCGATAGCAATAGGAATACCCAAAGAAACGGCCGATAGCGCTAGGAATACTCAAAACCCTAACCAATGATCATTAAGATGCCGAAACAGCGCGGGACTACCGACTACCGATGCTCGCAATCATTATTGGCCAGTACACAGCACTGCACTACACAGCACGGCCACAGCACACGATCCCTACACAGCACTGCACTACGCAGCACGGCCACAGCCCACGATCCCTATACAGCACTGCACTACGCAGCACGGCCACAGCCCACGATCCCTACACAGCACTGCACAACACAGCACGGCCACAGCGCACGATCCCTATACAGCACAGCCACCAAGCCTCGTCACTGTCGCCTTCACACCTAACTAGACTCTCTTAGCATGCCACTGAGCCTCCTATTCTGTATGTTCATTGTGTGTACATCGAAATTCTTGATGTGTGTTGTGTGTGAAGGGATTCCTTTCACACGAGGGATCAAGGAGTCTGTATGGATATGGATGAAACAAAGAAGAAACTGAGAAGGTTACAAATCAATGAATGAGTTCAGAAACTTTCCGAAATGTTTCGAATGGGATTATGATTTTGCTGCCTATTAACGTATTCTCCATAATTTCTTTTAGCGAAAATGATGAGTGAAATCATTATATCATTGAAAATGTTGTATATAACAACCTGCTGCATAAATTTAGGATGCTCTTAATAGAAAAAAAAACACAACGACAAATGATGGTAACGCAATAGAGTAAAAAATGTATGTACTATTAAAACACGTAAAATGGCTCACGAGTTCGGGTACAAAAACATTCTCCCGAAAGTACACGCGACTATTGGAAGTTACTCACGCAACTTCTAAGCAAATTGATGAGCTTTCAGGCATATACGAATAATATTTCAAACAATAACAACATAATAGTATTTTATATCGTAACAAGCATCACAGACTATAAAAAGAACAGGATATCACATATATGTATAATGAATTAGCATATAAATACAATACATACAGCAATACTCAAATTCACGTCCCAAAATTCCAGCAAGTTAATCAGTGTTAATGTAACATTACCACTCCGTCAGACACGGTAATTAGAAATTAATTACCCAGCATTACCATTGTAAACTGATTCCTTCGTCAGTCAGCTGTACGAGTCTCAGTTTACTTGGGGGAATTTCAGTTGAATTAAGAATCACAAAATAAGGGCAGGTAAAAACATACTAGCTTTGAGTTGAAAAACTGCCTGCCCTTATTTTGCACGGTCTCAGTTTGTGCTGAAGTGTTTCTCTCGTATTATAAGTTAATGAAACTGATTTGTCAATTATGATGTTAAAGAAAGGTATGCCACGAGGTATCGTGCGTTTCACACATCTCCTTCAAACACAAGGCTTATTTCTATTATCATAAACGGTATCGTTGTACTGTCCCGTAAGTTTATTCAAGGTAATTTGGTGCAATTAACTGCACCATGGTCTGTTCACCTGATGTAACCAATGTAATTCAGCAAGCAGGCTTTCTCTAGACATCAGAGAGAGCGAGATAAACTTGCGCGTCAGAGATTTCAGCTTCTTCTTAGATTTTCCGAACTGTCCCTCAAATTTCAAGAGATAAGATACAAGATTTGCTATCTAGGGGCTTTATCAATGTTCTATAATTTACCTAGGTCGCTTCTCACGAACAAACCAATTATTCGAAGTGTCATTAATGCCTGGCCGCGTAGGAATACCATCACAAATTCTGTCAGAAGCAGACTTGTGTGCCGCCTCTCGGCCCGTATTGGGCTAAAGCAGAGCTGCTGATTGGGCAGCGGCGTCTGAAGTCTGAGAGAAATCATTTCGAGAGCAGCGCTGCACCACGCAAAATCAACAGTGAAAGAAAACTAGAATTCATGAATTGAATAATGAAATTACTGTTATGTAACCTAAAGTTAATTAGGAATTAATGCTACCCAGAAAAAGTGAATTTGAATACAAAACTATGTGGCATAAATTGAATTAAGCAAAGCATGGAAGTATACTTGCTACGTTCAGTATGAAAACACAACCTCCACGTAAAGTATCTGGTAACTAACAGAATAAATAAAACCAAAAAATTCCTTTTCAAAAAGTCTCATTAGAAAATACAAAACTAAATTGATAACACGTATGAGCTCACAGTGAAAGAATATGTACTCTTAACGAAAACCATAGGGCTCAATAAGGGATATTTCAAAAGAAAACGAAAGTTCCCTCGTTCATTACTGTTTCTCTCGTAACGCATGTTGCGTGACATTTCAAGTGCACGCATCGAAAGCTAATAGCACGAGAATGGAGCATCTCTAGTCTGTCGTAGTGGCAAGTTAAGAATCTCAGTATCAGTTACACTCTTGTTTTCATCACGGGAGGTTTTGGGGTATTGGGTGTCTTTTATACCTAAATATCACCAATTCCGATGAAACTCCTTTCATCGCAGACAAATAGCCTTGTCGAGAGTGTGTAAAATGAATGTCGTCCCTTGCTTGACACGATTTGTGGTCATTTTATCCCTATAAAAATAGCATTGTGGCAGTAAACGTCTCAGAAATGGCCATCGCACTCAGTTGGCTAGCGATGCAGTGAGCCTACCTTGTAGAGGCACCAGAGCGACACCACACAGTAGCCGGCTAACACCCGCCACACCGATGCTCTCGTCAGACACGACACCGACGCGTACACGGTAGTCAGGGCACCTGCGCGTACACAAACTCGTTAGACGGAGAAACATGTCTCAGGTTTTTATACATGTAAATCCTGTGTCTTTTCCTACTGGAAAATCTAGGGTTGTACGAATGACGATAAATTTTTAATCCTTATTTTAACTAATAAAGATCGAAATATTTTTTTTGCAATAGGACTACATTTAGCTTCATGTGAAAAATTTGCAGTAGCCTCATGAAACGGTCTCATGTGTTACCGCTGGTCCTTATAGGGTGAAAGGTCAGAATTTCCTCATGTCTGTTCTGTATTATATCTTATCGAGATATTTCTGTCAGCCCGTCTAAATAACCAATTCGTAGTTTATCAAAATGATAATTGTCTAGTAAAGAGATGATTCACATTTTACATACTTCCAATAGCTGTTGATAAAAGTTTCACTCGATTTCGTAAACTAAAATGACTGAAATTTTTTGGTAACATTTTAATATTTTCATTGTGTATACCGAGTTTGTTTACGGTGGTGTGAAAATTGCAAAAAAAAAATTCCATGAAGTTCCATGAAAATCAGCTGACGTCATCCCGCTTGTGGGAATACATAATCGGTCGTAATCAGTTATGAAAACACTGTTGTCAGTGGTTACACAGAGGGTTTGATGTCGTCTGAAACATGAATATCCGCGTAGCTACGTACCAGTTTCTCAGCCTTGAAACTATCATTCAACTTATTGTAGAGGTTATACTTGACTTTTGGGTCTTCCAATCATAAATTCTAATGCATTTAGATTCCAGAACGGTTCCAGAAATTTTCAGTTTTACCGGCCAGTGAAACGCCAGTGAAGCAGAAGAATGGATATGTTAAAATCTCATCATTTATATTTTTCTCCAAAATTACTGCTCCTCGTAAAAATATGTATCACATTCGATGAATTTAAAGAGAACTTATTTGCTAATGCCCGCCGCCTGATCTCACTCGACTACGCACCAGTTAACCTTTCGAATAAAGCACTTCCCTGTGTACGACATTACTTGACCTGAATATTATGCAGAAAAAATTATTTTTATTAATTTCTGATAAGCAGCAGAATAAATCGCACAGTTAAAATATAAATTTATTCATTGCACTCTGACCTAGTTCGTCTCCACAATAGCCTCAAATGCCCGCGTGTAGCGCGACAAGAGGTCGACTCTAATCTTTAAGTTAAGCAGACGTGAAGAAATTTCACGACAGAAAGAAGGCAAATGCAGAGCGCAAACATTTTGCACTTGAAAATTTGCTTCCTATGTAAGGTGACATGTTGCTGGTTCAGAATTTTGGGAGTGGGAAAATTTTAACATTTTTATTCAGATGGAAGCTTCTCTCTAGCTTATTGTTCTGGGACTCACATACGGTGCGCCTGGTCTGAAAATAAAATTCTCACATTCAGGGATATAGCTTGTACACTTAGTTTAAATATGGGCTTTGCATCACTATAGGTTGTTCTCTATTTGTGCTTCATAAAATTATACTACTTATAATCAATGGTAATGTGTTATTTGATGCTCAGTAATTTTAACACTATTCACGTGGGTGTTGCCACTGCTTATTAGAGTGATTTCTTGAAATTTCAATAAACAGCGACCAACTCTAAATTACACTCGTCTGAATGCACGCATGGTTAAGTAGATCATCTAAACAGTATAAGCACTAGCTAATATGATATAAGTGTCGTTGCTGATGCTTCAGAAATTAGTGAGAAATACAATTGGCATTCTGTGGAGTAGGTTTCGAAATGGTCTCGTCAAATGCAGACTTCCTCTTCACAATTAGTTCCGAGCGTAATCTAACAAGGAGAGTTGAGCACAAGTCGACAAATTGCAGAGTTGCGGAGTATCTCATAACAAGTCCAGCACTGACGCTTTCCAGCGCAGGTATTCTTGAATATCTTGAAGTTGTTTGGGCCTCTATGCCCTGGTCACACTGGAGTGCCGCCGGTTTTTTCGTCCACTGTTCCAACTCTCCGCTCTGACGACTGTTCCCAACCACAAGTGTGGGTGGGTCCAGCTAGGATTTGACCTTGAACGTGGCAAAGCATTTGACTGGAAGCACACAGCGTCTCGAGAATACGATATGCGGGACTATTGTTCTCCAGAACAGCGTTTCTCAACCGGAGTTCTACACAATCCCCAGGTTTTGCGAAAAATTCTCGAAGGGCTAAACAAGAATTAGTGAAATTAGTTAACGCGCTTTTGAATTTTCATTTTATTTTATATACGTCATATCACTAAACACTCGCAATATGGTCTTGATTATTGTATTATTATAATATAAACATGATCAAATCTACTCTATTTTCTTACCAAACGCAAGGGTTACCCAAGAGTAAGAAGGTCGAGAAACACTGCCCTGAATACGAATGCACTCTATTTGAATGAATACATTTTATTTGCGAATTCTGAACGAATTGCTCCACCAAGATACGATAGACCAGTCTCTCGAAAAGAATTCTATCGAATGTTAGAGATTTTTTAGTGAAACTGAAACTGTGAAACGGGTCAGTTTCGCCCATACGTCGAGAGTGAAGGTGCTCATAAACTCACTATTAACAAACATCTTTTTAGCATAAGTGATAAAGCCAGAACTTTTTCGTTGATACTCGAAGGGCTAAAAATTCTTCCAACCTACATGTCTTTTGCCATTCTGCCGCAGTAAGAATGCCGGAGGGCAGTGAGTTGGATGCTCACGCGTTAGTCCCGCATACTGATGACGCTCCTCAGTTGGTCAGATTTTCAGCCTATGTTCCTCAAATCTCAGCCCCACGTGACACGAGTACCTGATCATCCCGTGTACAAGCCAGGCCTCTGCCTAAGACTGAGAGCCCATTCAATACGTCGGTCTGTGTCTCGCACAGCACTGGGTGACCTGAATTTAGGCACAGGGCTGAAGCTCACGAAAGCTGACACCGTGTTTGACTTTTAAAAGTCCGATACTATGAATCAAAATCTACAACACGTACTTCTGTTATTCCTGGAAAGTTCTAGGAATCTCCGAGAGTGTCAGTTTTTCCATATCATAACTCAGCGACGGGAATGAAACACGTTACAAGAGAAAACTAAAATTAAAAATCAGCAAAGAAACGTTAATCAAAATGAGGAAACGAATCAAGCACGGGTGCTTGTGCTGGAAGTCTCACCGAAGCTCTGCGTGATCCAGATGCCGAACATGTCGAGGTGCAGGAGAGACCTGTAGCATGACTCTCCGGCGCGGTGGTTCATGAACATGTGATAGATGGTCGACCCCACCCAGGGACTTACGCAAGACAGCAGGTGAGTCCACGGTAGGATGGGCACCTTGATCTCGTCCCAAGGTACCATCGACCTCCACATGAAGAATATGTACAGCATCGGTATGCCTGTAACGGGAAAATTAACGTAACAAGTTTAATGAGCTTTTAAAATCTAACGAACATCTTTTGGAGCTATATATATATAATGTAAGGGGAATATATGTCCTGGATCCAACACTCAATGGATGGAAATATTCTAGTGCAGTACGAACATCACAGTGCAATAATAAAGACATGAAAAATATATTTGAGCGTGGCCTTAATTTTGCAGATGTACTTCAATAAAATTGAGGTCCAGCACCTTACAATATTGAAGCACTTGACATTACGATCTCTTTTTTTGTACAATAATCACAGATCTTTCCAAATAATTTATTTTAGATACATATTTTAAAAACAAATATATCAATATTTCACCTAAAATCTTATATAAATATGAATGAATTTAAATAAACCCTAGCCATTTTGAATGAATAAATGTATGCACGCGCGTGTCGAATGTTTTATATAAGCCACAATACACTAATAAAATATGTTTTAATTCCAATATATCACATTGGCTGTGCACCGCTGTTTCAGCACTGCTCATTTGATATGAAAAACCCACGTTAATGACAGCATTCGAAATACATTTGAGAAGGGTCTAGGGTGAGTTGTCCATCGATGAATATGAACAACTTTGTAATTATATTTAACACCAATGTAGATGCCTGTCAGGATCGACGATGTCGATGGTATCGGGAGAAAATTTTAGAACTTGTTCAGAATCAATTTAGGCTTCATTTGGCAGTCCTATCAGTGTATCGGTTAAAGCCAATCAATGGGTTCCGATATCAGCATTGATTTGAAATGAAGTAAAAGAATTACGTCGGCCTTGGTTGTGTCATCGGGATGTACTACAGTGGGTCAAATAAGTATTCGTAACGTTCGAGAAAAAGT
>VOMN01078359.1:0-10736 GCA_014899125.1 Orchestia grillus | reverse complement strand
TGTAGCGGCCGCTACATTTCAAAGTAGCGCTGCCCACCTCTGCAAATAAGAGTATATTTTATGATATGAAGCATTTAAATAACTTTTATATTTTCTGGTGTTGTTCAATATTACATTCTAATTTTTGCATCATATAAAAAATAGTTTAGTCTAACAATATTGTGTATTGAATAAAATAATTGCACTCTTAACTATCATATTCTTCAAAGTTTGCGAAATTTTAGTATTTCAAGTGTTCCGTTATATTACGCAACACAGCAATAAATACTACAAATTTACCGGAAATCTTGCCTTAATAGAGAAGATCGAGCTAAAATCACTTTTATGCTTGGAACCGATGGGCATGCAAACATTTCAAATATCAAAAAAGTTACGCCGAGATCACTTTACTAACAAAACAGTTGTGTTTTCAGGCAAAACAAGCAAAAAGACACAAGAAAGATCGCATTCACAAAAGTTATCTGTTAGAGGTGTTCGTAAAGTAAAATGCGTGAAAGAAACTTCCAAAACTCCTCACTCCATTAGCAAATAAAATTTTGAAACGGCTGGTGAACTAAAAACTAGTAAAATCATTACGTTTAATACCTTCAATACACTTACCAAAGTGAGGAGTCCCATCGCGGAAGGCCTTCATTGAGCGAAGCTTAAAAAACCGAAAGGGTTCAATCGGCTCTGAACTACATGAAGGTTAATTTCATCAGTGTAATTTTCACTGATGAGTCCCGTGCAAAGCTCGATGGGCCTGATGGGTTGTCATCTAGTTGGCTGTTGAATCGTCGTTTGGCAGAAGTGGATGTTGTCAACTACAAGGCTGTTGAAGCGTCAAGTTTTGGGCAGGTATCCAAGGAAATGAATTAATTGGATGCTACAAACTATAAAAAGATAAGAAAATTAGTTTAAATTCATATTGCAAGCTCTTCGAGGACGTCTTTCTTCCCTGCGTTGGTGACCAGCCAAGTATGAAAAGAAGGCTTTTGATATATCAACAGGATAATGCACCTGCACACAGATTAAAGCTGTTGGACCATGGATTCAAAGGGACAATTTAATGGTGTGCCCTCCAAACAGTCCTGATTTGAATTCCATAGAAAAGTTAAGGTCCATTGGCCAAAGAAAGACATATGTTGAAGGCAAGCAATACTCAAGCTTAAAAGTACTGTGAGAAGCAATTGAAAGCGCTTGTCGATCAATTAAGCTATCTGGGATAGCACAATTGACATTGGCAGTTGACAGATTCTCATCAGGATATTGAAGAATGGAGAAACCACGTTTGCTCGTAACCTGCATTGAAAGTCATAGTTTGTTTATACCTTTGATTATACTTTGTCCTACTCAGAGATTGAGTACAGAAATACGTTATTCTATCGCCAAAGAACAGAATAAAAATGCAATTCTAATTTTTCTTTTCCTCTGCATAATCAACGTAAACGTTAAATTAGTACATATGTGCATTGGTCATTAAAAATAGTAAATCTTGTTTCACTTGAATACTCATTTGAAAATATTAATTCGAGAATAGCATGAGCATTTCTGAAACTTGTAAATTTTTCTAAAAAATATGTATGTACAATAAAATATTGTCCAAAAATTACATTACATAATCGTGCAGAGCGCACTGTAGAACACCATGATTCTAAGAAAGAGAAGGAGAACTAACTACACAGGAAGCGCTAACTAAGAAATAAGTTGCCCGCTTGAGATTCTTATACAGAAGTTTCTGTGGAAAAACCTGAACTTTTAGTGGGAAGAATTAGTAATAATAATGGTCAAAATCATTCCTAATTAATAGTTACCATGTTCAGAGAAACCGAAGTCGCATTTTAAGGAAAAGTATCTGAAATTTATTTTTTTATAGCTATGGAATCGAAACGACGTTATTCTAACTGCATCTTGAAGGGGCGTAATGAAACTGTATAAATCCAGGCTTAGGTTTCGACCAAAGTTAACAGCAAATTCACATTTACCCTTAAATGGCTTGTTAGTGCCATCGACAGCTCTAATGTGGAAAGCAGTTATAGAATAATTGAAGACAGATATGTTTAGCAGAAAGCGTAAAGACCGGACATTGAATAATTCTCTACTGATATCTGATAAGGGAGTTAAGATTCTCAAACGAGCGAAAGATGTGCATCCAATGGCTACGATAGCATTTCCAGTAGTGTAACGAAGCTGTTAGTTTGCGCGCGAGAGGTGCACTCGAGACAACAGAACGCTTCCCTGATACAGTTGGACAAGAAAACCCTTACCTATAGCAATGGAGTAGGCTGCTTAATGTCACACGGAGCATCGTTTCTTTCCTGCTCTTTCGTCTTATTTTTCCTCTTCTGTAAGGGCTGGGATCAGTAGAGGCTGGGATCAGTAGAGGTTGGGACCAGTAGGGGCTGTGATCAGTAGGGGCTGTGATCACTAGGGGCTGAGATCAGTAGGGGCTGGGATCAGTATGGGCTGTGATCAGTAGGGGTTGGGATCAGCCGGGAATGGGATCAGTAGGGGCTGGGATCTGTAGGGGCTGTGATCAGTACGAGCTGAGATCAGTTCCGTTTGCCGGAGTCACGGAGAGTGCGCAGCGAGTGCACTCGTGTGCGATGTCGAGAAGTCTCTATAGTCCTGTCGGTTTTGCAACTCCACGGATAATTCTGTACTGATATTGAAATCAACTATATTTTCATTATACTTATTCTAACGATAATTTTTGTTGATGCAGAAGCAATAATGCTGGTGCAACGAAAAAAAATTAAATTGTAGCTCATCACATTGACTTAATTAAATCACTTCATCACGAAGTACATAGCAAGAGGCAATGCGAGCTCTCTAAATGTTTAATCAGCCCGTCATTAACAAGTGCGTGAACACTGAGCCTTCAAGCTCGTGTTATTTGCAAGATCAGTTTTTTAATTTGATTAAGCACTCGTTAAAAGTGCATATTCTGAACAGAAACAAGGAGTTAACTCTCATAAAGTTTAATCAAGCTTCCTATTATTCATTATTTTCAAACGAAATATCACGTTAACTTCAACTTTTAAAATTTTTTAATGTGTCAGAAAGTGAACCTAAAAAAACAGCATAGCGTGATGCCAACACGGGCTGGTCTTGAGCAGCACCGAGAAACTACAGTGAATTACTCTCCTGTAATAAGAAAATTACAGTACTTTTTTGCCAAACGCTGATTGCTTGCATACGTATGTTACATGATTCACTCATGATATTCAGCCACTACTCTACGATAAATAATTATTGTTCATTCTGTTACGTGTAAAAATATTATCTGTTATCCAGGGTGAATATAATACGGATGTAGATTATTAAAACTGCTCATCCTTTAAGCTGTGCGTGCTTTCATCAAATATTATGAAGTAACGCTTCAGGGAGCCTTCTCTCTTTAATGCGGAGACGCAACCCGGGAGTCCGCAGAGAACTAAACTTTCACGGCTGCAGTGACTACGACGGGACACTTTGCGTTCTGAGGTGTTGATGTAAGGAGCCGAAGCTATGCGACTCCGCAGTAACGCCTGTGGGTCTGGAGAACGTCCACTCGCTACGCTATGGGCACACGCAGTGTCCCGTCGTGAATCCAATTTGTTAATTGCCACACCGATAGTTGGTTACGACCGCGTAATGGTTGATATCGAGGACACGGAAATTATTCTCGGGAAAAAAGTTTTAAATTCATTCTTCCTACAATACTGATTTACTGAATAATGAATATTAATTGTTCTCCATGATTATTAGAAATGAAAATTTCCCTTTAATAAGGGTTTTATCGGCACTATTCCGGGACTATTGGTTTCCAAAAGCAACAAGATGCTTTATATGACGGTAAATTTTCAATAAGTACTGCGTACAACTAAAGTGAGACAGCATCTTTTATATTTACCGAGGAACTCAATTTTTAGGTCTCGTATTCCTAACTGAATCTATGTATTTTACAGTACTAATACGTTCAAAAGAAGCACGAATGAATTAGTCTGCTCTCTCAAGACCTGAAATTACTTGTTCTTCATTCATACAGAACAAACAAAGCTTAACACGTTGACTCCGGAGTGGGTCATATATGGTACACGCGATCATCTAACCTAACCCAATGTAACCAAAGCACTATCGTGTATAAATACAAATTTTCGAGTTTTCGTCAATTTTGTGTTCATCAATCGAATAAGCTACTTCTGATTAGAAAGAAAATTAATAGAGTAACCAAATTTGTGAAACCAAAATCCTTCATTTTTAAATTCACAGCAGAGATATTTGTCGGCATGTAATTTTACCTGTGTGGAGAATAGGAGTCAACGTGTTAACAACAAAATTAAAATAGCAATGATGCCGATTTACTACAGTGCGCAGGTCCAGTGGTCTGCGTCACTATTCGTTTGCAGGCCTTGCGTAGTCGTGGACGCGATCGATATATGTATAACTATATATAAGATTATACACAATTAATTCCTCGCTTTGATTTACATGATTGATAGGATTTCTTAATTACGTTTCTCCGCGTGTTGCTTTTAACGAAAGTTATCCTAGAAAGTTTACATGTGGAAAGTGAAGTATGGGAAACCCATCAATTGTCGGACGTTATTAACCAGAAAGTGTGAGGGATACAGGATGCTGAGCGCCTTGTCTTGCTTTCCCGAGCCCTGGTGCACTCAACCACCTCAGTCTTCTGGTATTGAGCGCACAAGAACAGCTCTAATATTAGAGAACTAGACACTCGGAGTGTAAAAACTAATGAAAAGCCAGGTCTAGAAGCGGCAGTGACATCGCACATGCGTAAAATTTGTGGCAGAAGTGATTTTAGAAATAGTGTGCCACTGCGTCCGAAACTTTTGAGAAGAGTATCAGGGACTCAAATAAATTCACTCAACAAGAATGATTATTTCCGTGGCCTAAATTTTGGTTTTACTATGCACGAAAAGCAATTATTTCTGATCCCTGCCGTTATTTGCTTCTGATCAATGATTAATTCTGTATTTTAAGTGAGCATGATTCTAGAACACTACAAGCTTCTCAGTCTAAAAACGTACTTTATTTCGTCTATCCAGTAAAACAACTCATCAAAACGGATTCAGTTTGTAACGAGGTTGCAAGTTTTTAAATTCATGATACCAAAATGATGTACTAAACATGTTGTTTTTTAGGGTGGTTCCTTGAGGGGAGTGTCCATGACCCTGTACGCCCCCAGCAGTCATGTCAATAGTTCACGCTGTTCTATGGCATTTTGTTGTAATACGAGGACACGTATTCCATTACTGGGATATATAAAAAATACTCACCGTATTACTGATTGATTTACGTCTGGCTTTGATTTCTTCGATCGACTGTTTCATCATAGAAGAAAAAACCTACAGTCAAATGAAAATTCTGGATGGTTATTCAATTGAACGTCTTGAAAACTCTTACAATTCCCGACAGCAGCAGAGTCTTATTGTACAGGATTTAAAAACACAGTTCTCACGTCAGGTATTATTTAAGTATTTTCCAAATCATACTTATTTTGCGACGCTTTTAAGTGCTCAATGAATTATATAACCTACGGTCAAACTAAGCGAATTAAAAATTTAGATCAGCACACCCAACATACCTGTATATGGTAAGTACGTCAATTATTATTGAGAGAATTATTCATCATACGTTATTCATCCATTATATTAGGGCCAGTCAAATAAATCAAACACATACAAATTGTTCACTATAATATCAAGTTGGTCCTTGGAAAACACCGTGAAAAGTTTGATAGTGCACCCTTTGAAAAAGAGGTTTCAGAGATTTCTTATTATCGGGATCAACGGTTAGAAACGACTGATCACAACTTTTGAATAGCTCTTGGTAAAGCGTCAATTAAATAAATTGAAGGATTCTCTCTATTCGTATAGATTACTGCGATGTGGTTGCAATTACTGCGATGTGCATACAACGTTCAAGAGCAGACCAGATATTTTTATTGATTCTCAAGTAATTTTTTACTCGTGTGCCGTATGTATATCAGTGGTGGAACACGATTGTCACTAAAGAGGCAAGGACATTTTGCTATTGAAAAGTTCATATTTGTGTTTATTCCTACTGCCTTGAACAATTCCTCAAATTATTAAGACACAAATATCCCATGAAAAATTCACTCTCTGTGAGACAATGTAATGACGGAATAAGCACATCCGTGCCAACAAGCTACGTAGCCCCGATGCTATGATTGGACCAGCAGACGCACCAGAATTCTCCGGAAACTCGCTGGAGCGCGCAGCAGCTGGGAGCGCAGTAGTATATGGAGCGGAACACCACTCCGTTCTCCACATTTCCACCTGTACTGAAGGACTTGTTCGGTTATCCATCCGACAACAGTTATGGTGTTGATGGTGTACTCCCGTAACAAAATATTGATTTACTCTCAGTAAAGTGGATTTGTAGCACACGAAAAATTATAAAAATATTAATTTTAAACGTTTAAAGTTATCATACTTTTACCAAGAAAATTTACCACAAATCGTAGTGTAATTTTATGCAGTGAAATCTTTTTATGAACTTTATAAGAACCTTCTATCATACAGTTATATATTTCGTGGACAGATCATTTCGAATCAGGTTGTCTCAGTTATGACCTCTCTTGAAATTTCAAATTAGAACCCTTCTCAAATAAATACGGAAACACAATTGAGAATTTTCCCCTCAATTCGCATTGTAGGATGACATGTTTCTACCTCAACAGTCATTTTTTGCGGGGAAAACAAGTAATTTCACCAGTTTTTTAGCCAGAGGCTAAAACGATCGTTTCTCTGATTCCCCAATGGGCATATGGATCATTGCCGTAACTTGCATAGGTTGACTAACGCGTCTTGTGTCAGGCTCTGGCTCGTTGAAAACATCGAGTAATTTAAAAAAAAATGGTTGGATGATTGTGTGCTTTGACACTGAAACTAGTCACTAGTCTGTTTACTTTGTGTCATTCGTTAGTAAATTCTGTAATTCTGAGAGGCTATAATAATCCTTTGTTTAGTGTTTTGAAAAGACTTTTCCTCAGTTTTGGGCGGCAGGTAGTAATGCAGTAAATAATTTCCATATTCCATGTTTTTTTAACGATAATCATGCGCTCTGAAATAACAGGCCTTCTCCTCAGTATCATTTTCCCTGGAAGATTGTATAATTAGTTGAATGTGTACCATTAACTGTTCGATCCAAACACCAAATAAATATTTTGGCCAATGAAATTTATGACTTAAAGTTATTAAGTACATAAATTATAGTGATCAAGAATAACCTCATGCACTGTGCACATATAGTCAACCTAAAATTTATGGCGATGTACAGTACGCGATCACGATCACCCAAACGAGGTAAGATGGAATGTGTTCAACAACAACATTATCGCTAAGTTCGGGAAGCATCAGCATGCTAACTTCTGCATAAGTTTTTCAGAAAAGAGCAAAATAAAGGCATCGCGCTCTTAAAAATTGACGTTCAATTGTTACGGCCGCACAGACAATGCCTACTTCAAAGCAGTTTTGAACTGGCGATTGGTAAACACGAACAGATAATGTGAGTCTTCTTTACAGAAGCCGAATTAAAAGTGAACTAAAAAAAACTACAATTTAAAAAAAGCTTTTCTTGGCTTTAGAGTTCACCTCATGGCATGCTAGTTTTCATAGAGCTGACTATTGACTGAATAAGAAAAAATAGTAAGATGCAGGAATAAGAATGAAAAATGTTTTTAGCCTCAAATGATACACATTAATTTTTTATACGTTCAGCAGCCATGTTAAACTTATCACATAATTGTGACTTTCTGAAATTTGAACTGGTGAAATAATTTTCAATAGTATCAAAGATTCTTTTAATTGTTGGGTGTATATAAAACTTGGACAAATTACAAGTGCGCTGTTTACAGCTGAAGGATTTTTTGTTTTGGCTTTACATATTACTTCACCGTTCATCGAGAGATGAAAGAATTAACAAGCTCTTCTTAGTAAACATGTAGGATTATCTTATCAAAAGATGATTAGTAATTTAATGGTATACATTCGCAGGCCGTCAACGGTTTAAAAATCAACATTTTACCAAATGTGTCCAGAATCTTACTCCATCATGTAAGGTAGCGCTCACTTTCCCACTGATCAAACTAATCCATAAAGCGGCATAAAGCTTGTGAACAAATTCTCATCTTAATTCATTTCCTTCCTGGAAACACTGAGACGCTTGTACCTGTGGAAGCATGAAGACGACAGGAGAAAGAAAGAAAACTTTCCCTGACCGTCTTCTGCAGTAGACGATTGTTTCGTTGCCCTCAATTGATGCCGTGCTGCGGCGCCCACCTGACGCTCAACAGACCTCCTCTGAAGGCTCTCGCTGACCCCCATCCCGTCATGCCATTTGTCAAACGCTGGAGGCGACAGGCTGCGATCCGCGTTTCCTACTGTGATGAAATTACTCGCTAAGCCATGAGAATTGCATCAACAGTTTTGAGTTTATTATTCTGACGCTCGAGAAAATGTTTTTCCCTTAGTGACCGACTCGATGGTTATTAGCAATCGATCTTTCAAGACGTAAGAGATCGGTCGAGCAAAACAGCAGTAGTAAGCACTAAATAAGACGGGAGGAGATCGATAACGTGAACTAGCACCAAAAAAGCTCTAAGCTCTGAAAAAAGGTTTTGAAGGTATTTCTTGAAATTTATTATTTTGTTTACTTCCAATGTAACTAAGTAGTATGTATTTACATACATATGCAAATTTAGTACTGATTAGTGTAAAAAAGCAATAACTAATATTCATTGAATTCGTGGTGCTTTTTACCCGAGTCACATCATCATGTACACGTCAAGTTAGCTTGAATTAAGTCTTACCATTCATTCCCTGACCTAAAGTGTATTCATATGCATGTGCACAATATAGTTTTCTACCGTAACATTATTTTTTTAATATATTCTTGTTTTTTAACGACACTTATTCGGTATGCCACCAGCTAATGATTCGTTAGACTGTATCCTCGAGACCAACATACACTGCAATCAATTTCGAGCATTCGCTCTGTTTCACCACCTGCCAATTAACTGTTACTGGTAGCTGATGAATCCCACTCTGCAATCAATTCCGAGCACTCGTTCTGTTTCACCACCAACTAATTTACTGTTACTGGTAGCTGATGAATTAAAGTGATCAAAGTAGCTAAAGATGAATCCCCAATTAACATTGTCTTAGTTCGCGCTCATTCGTCGCATGAGCAAGCGACAAGAAGAAACTGTTGAGTAGTAAATATTGTCAAGAGACCAACTAAGTTTTGTACTTCATAAAACTTTCCAGAAAACAGTTCTCATTCGATGCATATACTTTCATTGTACGATATTCTGCTAATCTGCATCGTCCAGGTATGTAGTCATTGTCACATCATCGATAGGTCTCGATTTAAAAATACTGATCTCATCAGACAAATATTATATATCAACTTGTCACTGTTAGAAAAATGTTTCATGTTCAGACAAAGTATATTAGCTGAGCTTAGCTTTTTATCCTAAAGCCTCTTATCAGCATTAAAAAAATATATAATACGCATAATTATGGTAAATCCATGTATTTGTATTACTAATATACCATCAAAGCTGCCTGCTCTGTGATTTCTTGTGCGTTTTAACTTATATTCAATATGAATTTTTCTAATTTTGTGACTCTATTGAAATGTTTTACATTAATATTTCCAGTATCGTGATTCAAGTTAGGGGTGACAGCTACGATACCATATTAAAAAACTGTACATAGTACTGCAATAGCTCATTTTGTACCTCGATAATTATTAGTATACACAACATATTTCTGCTGTTTATTTAACAGGATTAGAACTGATAGCCGGTTCCGAAATCCTTACTGTTTTAGGAATGAGAATAATAATACTATAAATCTAAAGGTCATTTAATTTCAGAATTTTTCTTCAATTTGATGTCGCCTCTCTTAGCCTGTAAACCCTAGACAAAATAAGACATCGAGGCACGCACTGACCCCTGATCGATCTCATCCCAAGCGCAAAGAAGAGCTTGTTCCAGCAATTTTAGATTTTCCGTGTTTTACCACAAGCTATTGTCTGAACGTTGGACCATGTTGAATAGTCTATTAGGTTCAGATCAGGTGAGAATATAGTCCATAATTGTTTGTTAATGAAGAAGGGTAAATTATCGTTGAACGAAGCTTAGGTCCTCCAATACATATGGAAATGAGCTCCATTTTTTGGATTGTCCACTGGTTTTTAAAGCGCTGTTGGGCTTTAGTAAGCATTGAATTCATTGTTGCCCATGAATAACTCTGTGGTAATTTTTCAGGTTTCATGAACAAAATGAGAGTTTTCCCAAGTCTCAGGATTATACCCCTAACCATGCTGTTATAGGCGCCTTGACGTCAGGTCATGACTTTCCCACATTGTTTCAATGCTCGTTAAACCCGTTGCAAACACCCGGTCATTTCTGCGATCACAGCTTTCTTCGATAGTAAATAATTTTTTATCATTGAAGACAATCTCACTTGCTGCGTGCTATTTAAGAACATTTGGACGAGTTTTCGAGTTCTCATCCATATTTTCTGTATCGCTAAACTGACTAAATTAAAATGTAGTCAATAGAAACGATAACAAAAATTAAAGTAACGTAATACATTTGTACGCCCATAGAAAGAAAGAAAGAAAATATTTTATTCCGAACTAGTTCACATACAGAGCATGGTACATCCGGTTTTCAATCAGTAAAATTACAGCCTTAAAATTAATGTGAAAGTCAA